>JANHJO010002643.1:38239-51619 GCA_032468235.1 Pseudoxyrhopus heterurus
AGCACCGCCCCCTAGAGTCGGAAACGACTAGCACAGATGTGCGAGGGGAACCTTTACCTTTACCTTTACCTTACCTTTCATAAAGTATATTTTTTGAAATAGGTCAGCATGCATTATTGACAGCCATATATATGATTACATTTTATATTTCTTTGTAAGAGCTCATTATGGAATTAATCCAAAGGCATCTTTGATTGCGTTAACTTCTATTTCCTCTAAAACATCCATATTTCTTTCTTCTTCAAAAATCGTTCAGGAATGCTACAAATATTAGATGTAGAATTGGCGAATCCCATTTTTTTACTTAAGGTTTTTTTTTTTAAGAAATTCTAAGTTCAGTCAGTTTACTTACTCTAGCACTGTAAGTTTATGTTGAAAAAATATTGTACATTTGAGTAGTCCAAAGAAGGATTTATCAGTAAATTCAAATTTTACCTAAGAGCAGTTGATATAAGTCTAGTGATAGTACCACAACTAATTCTCATCCAGTAATGACAAGTGAAAATTTAAATAAAACCTGCATATAATCTTGGATTTCATGACCTATAAATCTGAAATCCAAATATTTATTATAACAAAGTTAAATAAGGTCCCCATAAATGTAAACCATTCATTAAACATGAAATAGCTGGTGAGCTTATCGTAGCTAAAACGTTAAAAAAATGCCGAAGTCAAGCACATTGTTTTATGAATGACTAAACCACTAGTCCTGTAGCGTTTTAATTATTAGTCATAAAATAATACAGAGTCATAAAGAACCTTTTTAATCAGTGACCCAAACTATTAGTATTTCATTAATGTATGAGAATACTTTGTAGATAAGCCTTTAATTATGCATGGGAATTTTATATAAATAGTCTGTTTGCTATTTATAATTAACTTTGAGGAACTAAATGCAACTTTTCATGTAGTGTGATACCTAGATAATGTTGCCTGAACAGAGAGGCTTCTGTATGAAGTACATTTTCTGATGAAATCTAGTTGAAAAAAAAATAACATCCTTGGTGATGGATGTTAAAGTGAGTAGATGTACAACTGACTGTTTTCATATGTACAACACACATACCACACATCTCAATTATACAATATTGTTGTGTTTCCTCTAAGTCAAAAATTCCTAGTGTATATTCTAGTACATGATAATACACTCTCTACAAAAATCAGAGCTAAAATAAGCACTCTTTAAAAATAAAGATCCATTTGAACCCACCATAGCCAGCTATTAGAATACCAACTTGTTCTCTTGTTATAATTTTTCCTTCATTTTCCCACTCAGATTCTGAAGTCAGGTTTGGAAAAACAGGTGGTTTTTTCAAAAGATGGATAATTTTTACAGATTTTTAAAAAATAAAAATAGTACAGTAAACTTGTGAGTGGTACATACAGTTAAAAATGCACATCAGCTTTTGAATTTATGAAAACCAAGGAGTTATAAACAAAAGCAGCCGCATTTTTCTTCTACGGTTAACAAATTATGGCATAATTCATGTAATATGTAAATATACTATGTTTGTCTGCATATAGTCCTTGAACTCCTTCCCCCCAATTATTATTATTATTTTTTTGTGTTTGGTAGTTTCAGAGCCAACTCTGACTGAAATTAATGGCATGATTTCGTCCATTTTGATATCATAAATGCTCAGTATATATAAAAAAAAGACTTAGGAATTTTAAAACAAGAAAATCCTGAAACTCTGAAGAACTTCACTTTAAAAAGTCATACCCCACCTACTTTGCATTGTCTGTACTCCTGTTCTTATATCTTGATGCTGAAACGTGTGTAGCCATTGAAAAGTTGCCCATCCCTACCCTGGTTGATTGTAAATTGACTACTGTGGGCAATAAACTATTATTAGTGTTTGAATGAGCTGCTCTCAAATCTTTACAGGGTCATAATTTTTATTTGAAAAATTATGATCCTCACTTTGTTCCTCAGGTACCTCATTAACCATGTGTATGAAATACATTTCTCTGCGAAAAGTGTATTTGAATTGCTCTTGCAATAACTAGTGCTGTGATTCATATCTGAATCTGTATTAGTGATGCAATCTTTTAATAATAATTTAATTATTGAACTTGTACGCCACCCAGCTGCCAATAACTCTTGAGGGGCATTTTTTGGGGGGAACATCTTTGCTTTTTAAAAGTGTTTTCAGTCAGTACAAGACTATCACACAGCTAATAAAACTTCAGATTTTTATAATGGTTTCCTGAATGTTTATTTATTTATTTTTAATCACATTTGTCTAGCCACCCATCTGATATAGTTACTCTGGTCCGCATGCATAATAACAGTAAAAATATAATAATAACCCATTAAAACAATTTGAATTAATTTTTTTAAAGATAACAAATAAAACAACAAAATGGTAGCAAAACATACAGAGAGTGCTTTCTATTAGCTGTCATGGAGCCATCTAGCATGCTCTACAGGTAGTCCTCAATTTATAACACTTTGTTTAGTAACCTTTCAAAGTTACAACAGCACTGAAAAATGTGACTTAGAACCATTTTTCACAGGTATGACCTTTGAAGCATCCCCATGATCATGTGATCAGAATTCAGATGCTTGGCAACTGGCTCTTATTTATGACCGTCGCTGTGTCCCAGGGTCATGTGATCCCCTTTTGTGACCTCCTGATAAGAAAAGTCAATGTGGAAACCAGATTCACTGAATAACCAGGTTACTAACTTATCAACTGCAGTGATTCATTTAACAACGGTGGCGAGAAAAGTCGTAAAATGGGGCAAAATTCACTTAACAAAAGTCTCACTTAACAACAGAAATTTTGGGCTCAATTGTGGTCATGACAAAGACTACCTGTATTTAACCTATACTAATATTGATGATAGATAATTCTGAACAACAGTCAGCTTTGTATGGAATTACACCAAATAAAGCTTTTTGTTTGCCCTGCATTAATTTTTTTCTTTTACTAAACTTGGGAACTGAAGGGCTATACTATGAAACTGGTCCACCAGGTAATTAAAATCAAGATCTATTTTAGCAGAGTCCAGGAATTGGAAAGAAATAGGAGTGAGCATGAAAGCAAGGTTGATGCCCTCCAGGTGTTGAATTTAAATCGCCAAAATCTTAAGGCAAAACATGGTGAAATCCAACACATTCAGAGAGTGTGCAGGAAGCGAAGGCTGATTTCATTGCTGCATCTCTGTGAAAAAATTGTACTCCAGGGCATGTTACAGTTTGAGCAGATAAATGTTTTATGATGGATTAGATCCTGCTAAAGATTCCAATTACGAGAGTTTATCTTTAATTTCAGATTCTCAGAGCTTCGGAGGAGGCAATGGGTACTGGATGATAATGGCTTTCTTTGTCATTTCAATTGTGGTTATAGGAGCCATAATCCTCTACAAATTCAAAAGGTAAGTGATCGCATACTGTATATCTCTACAGGCTGAAAAGACTATTCTTTATTATTTGTCAGATTCATTTTATTTACCCAAAAGGAAAATAACCATGAATTTACAATTATCCTTTCCCAAAAGAAAGAATAAAAGAATACATGGGTTTATAGTTAAAAATGTTTTTTTTACTGCTTTTCGCATCTTTCCCGCCCAGTCAATTCCAACTGAAACAAATGTTGGGTATTTCCACCTCTCCATAAATACGTGCATGCGATAGACTTCTCTCTATTTGTCTATGTATGTATGTATGTATGTATGTATGTATGTATGTATGTATGTATGTATGTATGTATAACTGTCTACCAACATGGGCTACCCAGGACAAAAAATACTAATTGCTAGTGATTAACTGCAGTTTACTTGCCAATAGTTTTGGGCGTGCTTTGTCTTTGCCTTTGGCTCTTGTATTTTAGAGTACTCTATAAAATTAATTCATCCATAATTGATTAATATGCTAACTATTCTCTTGCATTTAGAATTTGGTGAGTATATACAGACATTTCCATACATACCTGTTCCTTCCAGCAAAAAACAGAAAAAGAACAGATGGGGATTGGATGAAGTAACTGTACTTTCCGATATGTTTATAATTTTTCTTCATTCTGCAATTTTAAATTCAGGGCCATCTTCCTTTTGGTGTGAGGCCATGGTCAGGTGATAAGAATATTTAAATCTATTCTACATGAATGAATAGAATGTTTTCATTGAATTCATTTAATTTAAGCAGCAAATGTTTTCCTTTTTGCATGTGTTTCCATGTTACAAGGTCGGGTAGCTTTATAATTTTTTTTATAGCAACAAGAGACCTTTATCTTCAAGCATCATATGTCTGTCATTAATGAGCAATAGTCTATTAGACTCCAGTTCAATATAGGAAAGTGTTTGGAAGCTAGGCATATACTTTACTAAATTTAACAACTCTTAAAATGTTTACTTTGGTGACTTAACAGTGTTCAAAGATTACTATAGGAAGGCATGACTACCTCTGTTATCTCTAGTGACCTTTGTTTTCTACTAATGGTTTTGCTGTATTCAATTATGGTGTAAGGTTGTGGACATCATGTCTACGGAGATTCTCAATCATTCAGGTCATGGTTGTCCCAAAGGTGCTTTTCCAAAAGGCAACTGGATTTTCTTGCTTTTTTTCTTTGAAAACATTTCTTCTTATCCAAGAAGCTTCTTTAGTTTTAAATGACTGGTAGGGAATGGAGGGGTTTATATTCTTTGCAGTCATCTGGTCACTAGCATTCTGAGGGTCCTTCATTAGCTCTCAATTAGTTCCAGGTTGGATCTTGTTTTAATGAGCTTCCACACATTGCTTCTTTATGAAAAAAATCAAAAAATTATTACTGTATTTTTTAAAAACACAAAACATTATTTTATTTATAATTTAAAATCATGAAAAATAGCAAAAAGAATAAAAATCCTTGCACTTTAATGAAAAAATCATAATCTGTATTGGAAAAGATAGCTTGCTTTTTTGTATAGGTAACTATGGAATCTAGGGGAATTGTGAGCTCTTGTTGAACATGCCCCAAAGATACTACATTGTATGCTCGAGAACTCTTTAAGTTCCTCTGTAATAAGGTAAATGCAGAGAATTGAGCAACACACAAGAATTCCAAGATAGTTATCTGAATCTTGATGCCATTGGAGTTTTTAACCATAGATTTGGTTGGGATATTTGCATAAGCATCAGAAAGTATTTCACAGTAGCTCAGTGAAGTCTGAATGAACACATAGACAACCGTATTTGCAATGGATGCTTCCACCTATGGGTCACTCTTGGTAGGTCAAGGCAATGCAATACAATATTTAAAAAACTATCCTATATCCTTAAGGAAATTACCAGGGAGAAACATCTATGCTCAGATGCAAAATGAAAAAGAACAAGAGATGACCAGCCCTGTAAACCACAGAGAGGATACCCAAAATACCCAGGGGGAGGAATTCATTGATGATGATCTTGATTGTCAAACTCTGGGAAATGCAAGAGGTAAATATAGAATCTCTTTATGAAAATAATGTATATATCTACTTGGTATTTAAGATGATCCTATGCCAAATGATAATATTGACTTCCTCTTATTTCAGCTTCCACAAATCTTTTCCAGTCATGTCAAACCATTGAAAATATGTTTAAGAGCCAGGAGCTCCCTGAAAAAAAATATATAGAAAATGCTAACAATTGTGATGATTACTGTAAAGCATGGTGCCATTTGTGACTGTTATTGGAGATTTTTTTTAAAAATGTATTTAGGCTGAAGTAATTAACAGGGATAAAAGAATATTCAAGACTGAATTCAAATGTTGTTTGTGTTAAACAACATTAACTCATTGAAGCAGGCACATTAAAAATAATCTGACAGCATAATTAATAAATGGCGGGAGGGGATTCCCTTACTATTGGATGTACTGGTTGGATTGCTAGACAATATAATTCAGCAGCAACTGTGGGACACCCAGGTTCACCCTTCTGTTTCAAATGATGGAGCAGTTCTCCTTCTATTCACAGCGCCTCTCACAAAGTGGCCTAACTGCTTCATAAAGGTTAGCTTCTGTAAGTCGCTTCCATGGACATGGATCAATAACCATGATCCTGGTTCCTGAAAATTAAATTGAACAATATTGACAAAAGATGCCTGAAATCACATAAAACACCACCCTCTCACAACATTTGAGAGTGAGACTACACAAATTCTGCATTCCCCCCCTCCTTTTTTTTTGTTTTTAAGGTCACCTGCCCAGTGCCTGAAAAGGTTGCTGATGCCTGGCCAATTATGTCCTACGCTTTGAGTAGTTTGGTGTGGGATTATTTTACCACAGATGAGTTTGAAGCAGAGAGTTGAATGGAAGCAATGGAAGGAGAGGCAAAGAATGAAAAACAAACCTATCCTCTTGGTTTACAGTTCACCAAAAGTGAAGATGGCAGGTTCAGGGATGAAGCCCCAACTCTTGTGCCACCTTGACCTTTTGGGTGCCCCACCCCTTTTGCTGCTGGTCTAACCTGGTTCACTGATAGGATACGGCTGGATTGGTAGCTAAGGTTGGAATGGGCCCACTCACTGGAGGACAACTCACCATGGCCAACTCGCCATGGGACAACTCGATGAGGGACAATTTAACAATTCTATTTCTTCATTTAAAATCAATCAATCAATATTTTAATTTTAGCAATTCACATTTCATTCTGTCCCTCCTTTTGCATTCTTTCTGTAATTATTCTATTCCACTATTTCTTTGATATTAGAGTAACTCTTGTCCCGCAGCAAGTTGTCCTGCAGTGAGTTGTTCCACAGTGAAGTGGCCGCAGCGAGTTGGCGGTGGCGAGTTCGCCGTGGCAAATTGTCACAGACCCACCTAAGATGTTCAGTTGGATTCTGACAACTTTTTCATGCTGAAAGGCAGGAGTGGATAGAAGGGAGAGGAAAGAAGGCTAATAATGTGTAAAAAAATATAATACAGGTAGTTAAGAGAATGTAAAATGGCTTTTTGCATCTCCAATTTTGGGTATCACCAACTAGGGAAATGTAATATCGTCCCAGAAATCCTAGAATAAATTTCTGAAAATAAAATAGAATAACTACAATAACTAAAAATATTCTAATCATATGAAGAAGTTATATTACATAACGTAGCCATGGAATAGCAGCAACTCATCACTGGATCAGTGTTGTATATTTTGATTTTTTAATAATAAATATTTTTAACAAAATATTGAAGAAAATTGCTGAAGCCAGTAAGAATAGATACCGAAAATGCCTGGGTCTAGAATGCATTGAAAAGGATGGAATAATTTTCTAATTGCTTTGGATTCTCAATTTCCTATTTTGCTCAGGGTAAAAATAATTTTGAAGACAGATTCATTATATTTGTATTGCCAGATGAATCACATTTTTTTTTTATAAAAGAGCCATTCCAGAATATATTTTTTCTCCTCTTCATTTTTATCATCTCTTCACACTGCTAACTGGAACTTACTACAAGTTTGATGCGCATTCCCTAGCCAAACCTACCGATGTGCTTTTGCACTGAATCCTGTGATATGCTCTGATTCAGCTTAGTCAAGCATACATGGAGCCACCCTAATGTTCCCTAGTGGATGATAAAGTGCTACTATGCCTGACTGCCTTTCAGATTAGAACGAGGGGAAGATGGGTTGAAATTCTCACTCATCACTCTAAAACTCAAGGGCCGATTTGGACCAAGTATTCTTAGCCCAGCATAACCTGGCCTTTCCCTCTGCAGGCACTTTATAAATGTCTGGACTGTAACTTCCAGAAGTGTCAGCAAAGGCCATATTGCTTGGAAAGTTCTGGAAATTAGTCCACAGTTCAGAAGTCGACCATGCTTGAGGAAGTTTGGTCTAATGCAGAGGATATTGTGAGGGTAAAATGCCCTGGTTGCATGCAAATGAACTTTTTATTTTAGGGTTTCTTAGCAATGGAGAATTATTCTCTACCTCTTCTTACTAGAATTTTAAACATTTGTGGGAAGGCTATTTAAATTCGAAAGGCCCTTTTGTCATCCCTGTTTCACTGATGAGATTGTTAAGTTATTTTCTGCTCATAATATATAGGATTTTCTGTTTTCATAATTTTGAAAAAAAAATGGCATATTCCTCAGCTCACCCATCCATTTCTGTTGTTTTTGTATATTTTATGTTGCCTACTTTCTCGCCACCCCCACCTTGGGACTCCTCCTCCTCCTCCTCCACACCATTGCCTTGCAGTGAGTCCTACTGGGAGAGGTGGAAACTTGAACAGCTACAGAGTGCCCTTATTGCTGATGGCGGTCAGTGTCCAGTCCCAGGTCAGTGTATGTGGAAGGAAGCCGGTGAGGCCGCCCTCCTTTCTCACCGAACTCTGCTTGAATCTGAAGGCTGTCTTTTGGCTCAGAGTTGTAGGGATTCGTGAGGATTCGACAGTGGCCAACATTTTCAGCATTACAACTCAAATCTGCTGCACCATTTCCACAGCCTGCCACTGTGGTAGAATTGTTCCTTGAATAAAAGGGGGGTTATTTTCAGTGCCCTACAATTCACTAATCTCGGTGCTTTATTTGTTCCGTAGGCAATCTCTCAGGCATGGTTCTGAGCATTGGTTCCAGGGAAATGCACAGTGACCTGATTAGCTGATACAACTCAACCTATATTCAAGAACCTTCCTCTGTGGGTCCCTTCTTTCCTCTCTGAAGAATTCACTGCTAATGGGAAGGAGACTGTCTCGAAGATACAACAGCCACGTGTTACTTGGGAAACACGATCATACGCTCTGAGTTCGTGGCTGCTGACCTCAGACTGAGATAGCAGATCTGTAGCCCTAGGCATGCTTGCAACCACTTTGTCTGTCTCTGGGTCCCTTGGCTTAATTACGTTCACATAATCAAACTCATTTCAGACTTTGTTCACTATGGTGACATCAAGCTGCCATTCTTAAGACATGAGGGTTAGTTTTAAAACAGTTGAAACAGAAATGGGTGAATATTTGGGATTTTTTTTCCTAGTAAATCAGCAACTTGGATCCGATATGGTAAATTTCAGAAGGGGTGCATTGAAGAGACAGGGTGGCCAGTCATTGGGATTAACTCTTTGGGCCCACTGGAGATCTAGATAACGCCTCCCTTCTGTTTCAGAATATAAAGACCGATGCTGATGTTAAAAAATGAGTAGAAGCTTTTTGTAATATATCACCAAAAGAAGCGTCCAGCTTCATATTTGCTCCCAAGTCAGGTTCTTCCTGGTCTTGACACCCCCCCATCTTTCTGTCCACTGGACTGTCTGTTAGTTTGCAACCCACTCCACTGAACAGCTTGGGCTGCCTTACCTTTTCTTTAGTTGCCAGAACAGCAAGTGTAATTACTTTTTAAAATTTCAGTAGTCTTTTTTTGTATCTTTTTACGCTTTCTATTTTTATAGCTATAAAAGCATTCTTATCTCAGGATAACGCTGTCAAAGCAGCCTATTTCAATTTTGCTATTTTATTTTTTTTCCTTTTTCTACTTTGGGGCTGAACAAACTAAAAATATCACTGCCTTGGATGTGTTTGACAATCTGGTGAATCAAATTTGATTAGTTCCATTTAAATAATTGCACTTTTTCAATTTCATTCTAAGTATCATGCTTCATTTTTCAGACTGGAACTAAGTGAAGTCTTAGGCAGGAAATAATTTCTGTTGTTATTTAGAAGAACTGCAAGTTCAATTGTGAGTATGCTTGTTTCACTTCAAGTACTTTCATGGAGCAAAAAGTGCAGTCAGGCTGGTGGTACTTGCTCAAAGAAGAGACGTATAGAAACCCAGCCACAAAGTAGTCTAGAAAGAATACACACGTAAGAGCACATTTAGAAAGTGTTTCCGAATATCAATGAACGACCCTTACGAGTCACTTGTGCTGCCCTTATTGTATGTATTACATGACTGTGTCTCCAAGGTGCCAATGAATTCTTTCCATCAAAGGCACGTTCCATTTTGTGTTGATGTATTTCGTTCTCATGCATGCACAAAGCAACCACTGCAGTACTGTGTCAAGCACAATGCATTCAGGAACTGATCATTCCAGCAGATCTAATGCTGCCGGAAATGAATGGCAACGTTTATTTGCCACCTGCTCAGGATCTCTCTGTCTGTCTATGCAGCAGAGCTCCTAGTGGCCTGCACCTTTTCTTATAAAAGAGCAACAAGTCCCCACTGCCTTACCTGTACAGAGAAGAATTGCAGTTGTAAAAATATGGAAGTCTAAACGTTTAAAAGCAAAAAGGGGGGTTCCTCATAAAATATTTTTATGTTTGGTATTAAGGGATGGAACTCTTCATTTTACTATTTATGGTATTGCTGATACTGAATTTTTTTAAAAAACCCATATTTTTTGTGATGAAAAATTACTGGTCCACAATAATTTGGAAACATGTTTAAAAAGTAACCCTAGCAATGCAACAGAATGGGTAGATCACAAATCTAGACTCCCATGTTTTTACAAATCAATGAATGATCAGCAGTAAAAAGTATACATGTACTGATCACAGCATGAACAACTAATTTTGTTATTTTCCTAAAGTGAAAACCTTGTTTCTCGCTCTGCTCTTCCACAACTGGAGATAGAATGAAATGAAGGGTGATCTTTGTTTGAGATGTTTTACTTTATTGCTGTATTGCGTTCAGCAAACTTAGAATATCCCAAAATTCACACTTTCTGTTTCCTTGTTTGAGATAATGGCCGTTTTAAGGTGGGGCACTACAGTACACTACTGTATATTGTTTGTGGTCACTGTAGATAGAGCTATAACTTCTTACAAGCTTTACTGGAGGGAGCAGCTTCGTCTACACAAATTGCTGTTTTCATATTGCCAACTTTGACTGAAACAGGTGTTATTCACGTCAATACCTTCTGGACCCTACGCATGTATTCCAATCCTACCATCCAGGCTCATTAAAAGCTCCCTGGTTTTAATGTTTCTCTAGTGGTGTTCCTCCTCTCCTTCTCCCGATAAAGAGATTTTTGTTTCTGCAAATGAAAAGAGCAGGTTGGGATCTAGCCACTGCAAAGAAATTGCAGTCTAGATCTTTTGATACAACACTGCTTTGCTCTGTAAAATGCAATGGCAGTATTTTTAAGGCAACTTGCTTTCATTTTTGTTTGGAAAGTTGCTGGTTTACAACTTTGGTTGAGCCAACAGACAAATATTGGTAATTGTATCTCTACTCCTAAGAATGAATAGAAGCAATACCGGTCATAGGAATTTTTATAGAATAAAAAGACTGGATTCTTTAATATTTTCTAGCCTTAGATGCAGGTATCTCTTATATGGGCAGATTAGTTCTTGAGATAAATGTTTGTTGCATCATTTGTAAGAAAATCACTTTGTACAGCATTTGTATAATTGAAATAGATTGAAACAAAAGAAGCAGATTTGGTTGCAAGGGTAGGATATTTTTGTGACACTGACAGTAGTGAGTCAAAAGTGGACTTGTCTTCAAAAGCAATAAATTTCACTGAATGCCAGCATTTTAAAATGTGGAGAAACAAAACTGAAGCTTCATTTTTCCTGCTGGCTGTTTTCTGACGCAGTTCTTTCCCTGCCTAGCTATTTGGGTATATATTTCTTCCTGTCAAGAATGCTTTCCACTAAAGCTTTCCACAGATATTACAAACCATGTTCTTTTTTGGGTCACACCTTCATATATAACATCTAGTTTACCTTTTATTAAGAGCCAATGTAGATCTACAAATAGCAAGTTGCACCCTTGTTACCCCAGAACAATTTTTTTCCTTTGTTCCCAGGTCTGTAGAAGGATTACATCACTGATGCCACATAATGAAAATACGCTACATCCCACTGTACTAGATGGACAGACAGATCGACATGATATTTCCAGAGATAGTATATTTTTATCCACCCATGCAACAGAAAGAGATTAGAGACAAAGAGATGAAAGTAAATGGAACCTCTGGGCGATCTGGCTGCCACATCTCACCCCCATTGATTGCCAGGGTTGATTCGCCTGATCCGGCTGGTTAGGCACACTTGGTAGAAGAGGAGGGCCATTCCAGATAGAAGGGGTGAAGGTGAAAGTAAATGCCAGGCCATGTGTTGCCTTCCAAATTTCCTTTGGTGGTGGATGATAAAAGACTCTCGGAGGAGAGAAACTGAAATGTGCCTCGCTGCAGTAAAAGGGGCAGGGGCAGGTAAATTAAGCTTATGTCAGGGAATTGATTAGATAGGATCCAGATTCCCATAGGAGATGTGCCTTCCTTGACTTTCTGTGGTTTTCAGCTGTTCAATAGGACAGTGAAATTTCTGGCTGTGAAGCATCGTCTTCCTTACCAGCCTCCCTAAACCAGTTAAAAGGAAGGCCATCTAGGCCACAAGAAAACCTGGGGTCTCTTCTGGGTGGATTTTGGACAATATTTGTGAGCCAGAAGCCTTTGAAATTTCACAAGTGTTTCAGGAGGCTACCCAAAAAGTAGCTGAAAATTACATGGATGCAGTTCAGCCTTTTGTTGCTGAATTTTAATGGCAGGATCTTGAAGTGAGGTTGGGGGGCTAACAATGCACACCCATTGAATAAAATGAAGACAAAGATTGATGCTCTTGCACCTATTTCTTTTTTTTTTGTTTGCTAGGATCAAGTGTGGGCATTGCATCCTCTAACCAATCATCTTGTTCTTGGTGATACTGTGCTTTTGTGAATGCCTTCTAGGGAGAAAATTCCATGAAAGAATTTGCAGGTACATAAATAATGCACAGCCTGATAAATTTAGGTTAGTTGTAGTTTAAATGGATGAATAGGTCATTTTGGAAATAAGATGGGTAGACTTAAATGGATAAAAGTTTTGATGAAAAATTGTGTTTTGAATGGACGGTGGGAATTGAACATTAAGTGGTTAAAAAATAGGGATAAAAGGAGAAAGAGCAGATAATTTAAGAAGACTGGTAAATTGAAACAAGTCTCCATGAATGGGCTTTTAAGGGCCATTGATTATAGTGGGAGATGTAAATGTATATTTCTACGTTATAAGGAGACATTAGTGCCACTTAAAACCACTTCAGCCAGATTATACTTTATATTCAGTGTAAGCCTGTGATTACACAATCGGTAGGTGAAATGCAGCAAGAGTGAAGACTCTAGTTCATTAGTGCTGCAACTTTAAAATTCTAGAAAATAAGAGAAAATTTATATATGTAATATAAAAACGCATTTTTTTTTCATATATTGCTGTAATTAAAAAAGTTGTACTTTATATGTAAACACAAAATGGATTTACATGAGAAATATAAACAAATGAATCGAGTACACAGATACAATAATATATCACTGAAACTATGTGTACATAAATTATATATCTGAAGTGAAACTAACGAGTCTATATATTTCCATAGAGGCAAATATATGAACTACATCAGGGGTGTCAAACTCGAGTTCATTGAGGGCTGCATCAGGGTGTTTGACTTCGGG
>JANHJO010002643.1:58513-74686 GCA_032468235.1 Pseudoxyrhopus heterurus
GAAATGTGTGATGGGGAAAAAGAATGAACCAGGGAAATGTATTTTATGTATACACCACACCTTTATCCCTAGAAGATGCTATATTGCTCCTCTGGTCTCAAAATTAAAATGTCCTGTGCTAATTCTTCTTCAATAAACATATTCCAAAATGCCTTACATTAATTTCTTAGAACAACGAAGTGTAAACACTGATAAAATTGAAACCAAATAAGCAATGTAGCAAAGAAAGACAAAACTAGATTGCAAATTTAATTCAAATCCAAAGGTCTTCTGCAAATGCTTAGGCAAGCAAGAGCATTAAATACGATTCCAACAAGTGAAAATCAAGGTATCTTTAAAATGTATACGACTGTTCTCGAGTAAGGCCATTGGAGCTCATCTCTCATGCTGGGTCTGTCAGCCTTGGGGTTCAATTTAGCACAGGCCTAGGGAATCCATTGTCCTCTGATGCTACTGAACTAAAAAACTAACAAGGCTGGCTAGAGTTGCTGGAAACTGTGGGTCGGCAACATCTGGAGAGTCGCAGGTCCCCAGCCATGGTGTTGCCAGCTTAAAAAGGATGAAATGATAACAACTACCATTCAAAATGCACCCTATGCTCAAAATAATATTCATAAAGATAAAATTGCACATATCTGATAAAATTATTCTACCGTGTTTCCCCGAAAATAAGACCCGGTCTTATTTTCTTTTTGGCCCCAAAATAAGCACCAGGTCTCATTCTGGGGGGATGTCTTACCCATTTATCTTAGGACCACTGCAGCCACACTTCCCACACCGTTGCCCAACTTCTTCTGCAGCTGCTAGCAACTGCAGGCCACCTGGCTCCGGCACGCCAGTGGCGCTGTTCACGGGAGGATGCCATGAGGCTCATCGCGCCACTCATGGCAGGAGGCTGCATGATGCATTTGTGCCGTTTAGCGCGTGAGAGGCGGCACTGGAGCAACGAACCTTGCGGCGTCTTGCGAACAGTGGCACTGGCATGATGAGGCTTGCAGTGTTCTGTCACAAGCAGGAGCACCAGTGTGATGTGCCACTTAACATCCAGCTGCAAGTGGCCAAAGAAGTCGGAGCGCGGTGCGACAGGTGTTGGTGTGTGGGGGGCCTGGCGGTAGCAGTCCTAAGGTAAGAGGGTGCAGGGCGCATGGGGCAGCTCCACCCCACCCCCGCCCTAGCGTCTTGCCCCACCTCACACAGCTAGACGGTGGGCAGAACTTAACTAGGGCTTATTTGGGGGTGGGTAGGGCTTACATTACGCGCAGGCTTGAAAATCAGGCTAGGGCAAGTCGTATTTTTAGGGAAACATGGTAATTATTCTTTGTTATGCTGTATGTGGTAGACACCATAAAAGAAATCACTTACTAAACATTTGTTGATTAGAACTAGATCTAGATTCATAAATATGTACATCCATAAATTAAACATTTATTCAAACATATAAATAAGTTAGTTTCAAATAATGTGCCTAAACAAAATAACTTTTGTTTAAAACTTCCTTTCAGTAAAGATCAATGGGCTATTGAAGGTATTTCAGCACACTACACTTTGCCAACCCTGTCAAATAGACAAAATATCCAGACAACTATTAGAAGAAGAAGCAGTGGAATAATTGTATTATCAAACATGTACATTCAGGGCTTAAAAAATATACCCATTTATGGAATGCTTAACCCCCTTCATCCTTCTGGCATAAACAAGAAGATAGTGCTACAACCAATTACATATAGAGTTCCTCACCGGCACACACAGATCTAGGCTATGGCAATCCCTTCCCAAGCATAGCGCTGCTCTCCATTTTTCAATGAAACAGAAACTAGGATTCGATGGGAATCGCCGCTAGCCTGCTCAGAAGATTCAAGACAGGAGATTCAAGTAAGCAGGGTTACACTGTGGATGGAGTTCTCAGTCAGATGCAGAGCACATGAAGCCCAGGTACATTCTTGGAAATAAAGCTGGGCACATGCGATTTAAAATTAAATGTATCTACATAAATTAAATCTTCAAGGAAATGTAATACCAAAGAAGTGATGTATGAGCACACTATACCTACTGACACTGCGCTGTGTATCCATGTTGATCTCGTTCTCGGTGTGAGCAAACAGTTTGAGATAACTGATGAGGATGACATCAATTGTCCCTACAACTGTGGAAAATTGATTACTTTTGATTATGACTGGACTCCCAACCACCAGTTGCTAATTCATCTTCCTGCCACAGTCTTTCTTGTAGAAAATGAAAAAGTCAATCTATCATCAAGACGTGTAAAGATCTGTAATATTTTTAAAACAGCCCATGAGCATTATGGCAGTTATAATAATTCATGGATGTGTGTAACATCTGGAACGTAAATGCAGACATTAATCCTTAATAAAAGTCACCAAAGGCAAGATGAATCTTCTCAGATATGGTGTTTATCACCCAAGGACATTTTAATATGTTTTTTTCCTAAATTCAGGCAGATGAATTTCATGGCAGCCCAGTATTTGTTTATTTTAACTGCATGCTGTTTGCCCATGCAATTTTCTCAAAATAGCTCGGGTGCCTTTGAGTCATTTTTTGACTCCTGGTGATTGCCTGGACCAGTCTCTGCACTTTCCTTGGCGAGGTTTTTCAGAAGTGGTTTGCCACGGCTTCCTTCTTAATGCTGAGAGTGCGACAGACCCAAGGTCAGTCACTGGAGAGTGGCTGGCCCAAGGCTTGGTGCCTAAGGCAAAATAAAATCCACAGTCTCCCAGTTCATAGTCTGATGTCTTAACCAAGTAGCTCTCCACATTAAATTGTAATAAATTAAAAAATAATCATCTAAAGAATAACTGTATTTGTACAGCGAAGGCCTGAATGCAATTGTAGGTCTTCAGCAAAAGCTTAATAAACCCAACGCCAGGCAGAGAAGGAGAGCGTTCTAGAGAACAGCTATCTCAGAATTTTTTTTAAAAAAAGCAAGTTATTACAGACTTAGCAAGATCATTCCAGGATAATAATAAAAAAAGAGCTACCTCCACCCTGAAGCCGTGGCTGGAAATGGCTGAGAATCTTTCCTTCTACTATGATCTGCGGTTTGTGGACGTGAAGAACACAGGCAATACAAAGAATAATCGCCATATCCAAATGCAGAGTTGGAGATTAAACAATAAAAAGGGATTGATGCCAAAAGGATTCTGCCTTCTCTCCCACCACAATTCTTTCTTCCTGGCTTTCTGGTTAGCAAAAAGCCAGGTGCTTTAAAAATAAACTCATTTTAGACTTGGACTCTTCAAGTTGTCACTTGTGTTATAAAGGGAGAGGTACGGGTGGATAAAGAAATAGTCTCTCTGTTCTACAAGCCATGTTCGTTGTGGGTCCTGCCATTTTGAAAGTTTCTACCTACTCGAACTCAAAGGCAAGAGAGATGGCTGGAGAAACAGAAGGCCCCGAGCCAACTCGGGCTATCTTTTGTCACTTACTGGGAACTTCCTATCAGCAGCAGCTTCTTGTAAGGACTTTCTTCTTCAATATGACGGGAGGGAGGGAGGGGAACGAAGGAGAAAACACACTGAGCCTCTCCAGCCGTGATTGTTGTCACAGCTCTCGGGTAAAAGAAACAGAACTGAAAAGGGGAGAAAGGGATGCAAGAGCATTGCAAATCTGTTTACTCTCCAATGGAGGATTTCCCTGTCTGGCTGTGTTGCATCCTATGCCAGAGGAGATGGGAGCAGCCCATAATATGCCCAGAAGGGAATAGTGGAACTCTGCCCGAAGAGACGTTTTACATTTTCTTTTAAAAAGATGGAAAGACAATAATGTAAAGGTACATAGACCATCTCAAGCCTTGTAAGTACTTCACAAATACTATCTCGGTACACCTGCAACGGTGGTGGTGGTGTTGTCGTTACCCCTGTGCTGAAAATGGCGCTTGGAAACGTAAGACCCCAGAGCCGCCCTGGGCTCCCTAATGCTCCCCAGCGGGGCGCTTCCTAACTCACAATTCAGATTCGTGTCCTAAACCTCAGTTAACAGCAGGAAAAGAATGTCTTTTTAAAACAAATAATACTCTTGTTTCTTTTTAATAGACAACAGATTTTAGAAATAACACCGCCATTTCATTTTGGGGGAAAGACATTCATTGCTGCTTTTATTAGAGGAAGTAAGTAGCAATTTTAAGGATTTTTAATTTAAAATTAACAAACTTAAATATTTTGGGGTAGTATTTTGGATTTTTTAATCCAAATTTATCTTTCATTTTGAAAAGTTTTAGAATACAATGATGGCTTATTTGTTATTCTGATTCTTTCATAAATTTGCTTCAAAACATCAGCTTTTATGTTGTGGAGCTTTTTTGTATGTGTAAAGTGGCACCCATTGCTATTTAATTTTTGAAAATAAAATAAAATCCGTAAAACATTTCAAAACAAGCTAGCAAATAAATACATTTTTTTTAAAAAAGTTTAAAACAGACCAGTATTATTACTTTGGGTTGGAAGATGTCTTTCTATTTGCTCTAATCTCCCTTCCTAGTTGAGAATTTAGTGCTTCTCTGATCTCTGGTCACCATGGAAAACAGCAGTTGTATAATTTCTGCAGACTACAGCTTTCCTTTCTTCTCTTGTATAAAATTCATAAGCCTTGTATTAATATTACAAGCCCGTGAATCTCCACATTCATACAGCAAGGTTTTAGGGAGTCAAGATTAGATTTCATATCTAATAATTAAAATGTATCTAAAACTATTCCAAATGGGTACTGAAACATGCCAATCTCCATTTCCATCCAACACAATTGCTAGTGCTAGTTTTACCTGATCCATCTACGTAATCATTTAAACTGTTCCTTTCATATTTTAAGTCACTGCATTTGAAAGGACACATTCAGAAAGGGCCCCCCTTTTAAGCTGTATTAAGCATACTGACCATTCACTAACAGAACTGACAACCCATTAATACCCCTGTGCAGATTAATCTTCCTTAGTCCATCTTGAGTCAAGTCCCAAAGCAGAATTCTAATAGCAATTGTACTTCTTTATGTTCCATTTTTCATCTCCCACTCCTAGAAAGAACGAAAAAGAAAATGTAAATATAATTACAAATACACATATATTCATATCAGTTGAGTCAAATATTAAGCACCGACCTAGAAAAATTTTATGGTTTACCATAGGATTAAAAAACAGGACAATTCCAGAAAGAAATTCCAACCTTCACAACTTCTAAAGGTGTGGGTTTCAACTACCATAACTGCCCAGCCAGCATGGCCAACCAGAAAAATTGGGATGTAAAATTGGGAGGCTCCCACTGTAGAGCCTCAGAATCTCACTGACTCAAAAGAAAAGAAAAGAAATCAGAACCTGTATAATGTATGATTTCAATAAAATCTTGCAACTAGGAGTCGAATCAGGAAGAAGGTAAACATGGATATCTTATTAAGATGGAGAACTGTTAAGCAGATAGTCCTCATTTAGCACCACAATTGGGACCAACAATTCTGTCATTAAGTGAAATGATGGTCTTGGGAAATCACACGACTACAACCGCTCTTCCCACGCCCTTTGGGATCTCCACATCAGGCGATGGGCTGGAATAGCCAGCTTAAAACTGATATGTCTGATCAGTTTTGCACCTTCAGCTTTTTTCTGCTTCCTAGCCACCCCCACCTCTTTGGGATGCTCCCCCCAGCAGAGGATAATTAACAGGAAGAGAATGAATGTTTGTATTTACATTCATTGGAGTGGAAGGGATTACGACAGAGTAAGCAGGCACACAACAGGGGAATACACATTAAAACCAATGCTCTGGTGCCAGCATCCCTGAGTGCGCTAGTTTAGTGTATTCCCCATTGTCTCCCTGCTTACTCTCTTGTAACCCCTCTCTTTCAAAGTCTCCTGTGAGGAGTGGGGGCTATATCAGGCACAGAGGAGATTACCTACAGAAATATTTTGTGCCCTGCAAAAGGGGAGGGGAAGGAAAAGCTGTTTCTGTAGGCAATATATCTTGTGCCTTATCCATCTCCTACTCCCTGTGTATAAAGATTGGAGAAGAAGGGATTAAAAAGAGAGTAAGCAGGCACACTATGGGGAATACACTGGACTATTTGTATAGCATGCTCAGGGCTGCTGATGCTGCCACATTTTTTTCATTATGTGCATTTCCTATGGTATGCCTGCTTATTCTTTTGTAATTCTTCCCAAACTCTCACCTTTGCAAGGGGGTGGGAAAGAAAAATAACAAGTCAGGCACAGGACAACCTGTACTAACTATCATTTTTACCATAATAAGGGAAGTCAATGTTTAAAGTTTATGTGAGGCAGGGCTGGCCCAAATAAGCCTTTATTGTTGGACAAATAGCCCCAGGTTCTTTTTATCAAATTGATTGAAATAGGGGGATTATTATCCACGCATACTGTACGTTGGATGAATCTGTTTATGAAATAATGAAGCAAGAACCAAACTTGAGTGTCATTCGTTCTGGTGGACTTTCTTTATATGCAAGACCCAATGTTCTGATAACGATCATGGCAAAGCTAAGCGAACACGCAGAAAATCCAAGTATTTTTTTTTTCAGAATCAAATTGCAGCTGGAGAACTATTTTTCCACATTTTTCTCTCACTTGAACTAAAAGAACAAACTTAAAAGGTAATATAATTACCAAGAGCTTTTTCTTCTTCTTCTGAGCAACAGTATGTTCTTTCAAAGCAAAGCAAGATAGCAAACTGGCTTCTCTACTATGAAGAAAGGATAAGTACGAGACCAAGCCACTTAGCAATAGTAGGAGAATATGTAACAACCGTGTGAATCTCACCTTTGCCTTCTGAAGCACGTGGCCTCGGCATGGAGAGGTGCTGGAAGAGGAATGTCTTTTCAGGACAATTGCACTATTCACAGGCATGGAACATTCGGTGTCACTCGTATCACAACTGGAGATGGGAGAATTCTCCAGAGTCCGATGCTTTAGAACTGGGGACTAAATAATAAATAGAAAACGACCTGAAACCTCAGCTATCAAAAAGCATTAACAGTTGTATCAGCAGTTAAGACTATCCTGGCTCTCTGAGAAGAGGATATTATCCTATTGGACAAGTGTGAAGATTAGTTTGAAAGAACAAGGTAACGGTGTAAGATTGGCAGATACAGAGTCAGGAATCTCTGAAATCCTTTAAGTGAGTTAATAATTTTATAGCCATATAACTTGAAATCTAGGAGTAGCGTATGTCTCTCATCAGCAAACATGGCTAGTCTAATCATGCCTGATTCCGGATCATTTATAAAAAGCACTGGGCCTAGGAGGATCCCACTAATTTTATCCCCAGGTTGCTTACCCGTAAGAGGACCTGCCTTTTTATCCCATGGCTGTTAAGCTTACTGTGAAGTCTTTGGACTTCATCAAACGCTTTTTGAAACACGAAGCAGTTGATGTCTAGTGCTTTGCTCTTATCTACATGCTTATCAATACCCTCAAATACTTGGGTAGATTAGTTAAGATGGGACCTTCCCTTAGTGAATCCATGTTGGGTATCCTGAACCAAGGCCTTTGTCTCCAAAGGTTTGCTAATTTTATCTTTAATAGCAGTCTCTACTATCTTCCTCAGAAGAGACATGAACAGACCCATGGTTTTCTGGATTTCTCTGTGACTCCTTCTAAAAAATTAATTACGTTGACTACCTTTCAATCTTCAACTACAGAGACAAGTGTACAAAACAGGTTGCATGTTTGAGTTAGAAGTTCCAGAATTTCAGATGTGTTTAATTTTTAAAATACATTTTGTCTCCATGTTTTCATACAATCTTGTCAACTGTGGCGCTCGATATGCTACGTTAAGGCCAAGGGAACCCTCAGATGGCATAATAAGTAACAGATCTAAACAAGCAAAAGTGTGCAAACAAATGACAGAGTTGAGTGCTGAATCTCACATGTGGAGCATGACAGATAGTAATTATTTAAAAATAGCGAAATACTTAAATGATTTATAAAATATATTTTATAGTAGAATCTATGTAAGTTTAAATTAAATTAAATTT
The DNA here is from genome assembly GCA_032468235.1 of Pseudoxyrhopus heterurus. Classification (NCBI taxonomy): domain Eukaryota; kingdom Metazoa; phylum Chordata; class Lepidosauria; order Squamata; genus Pseudoxyrhopus; species Pseudoxyrhopus heterurus. The sequence goes on from JANHJO010002643.1 coordinate 66,503, forward strand.
ATTTAAATTAAAATACCTGTGCAGTTGAACTCCGTGATTTAGGCTCAATTGCCAATCCTAGTGTGATGCCTCCAGCCAAAGCCTTTTTCAAATTCTCTTTCACTTCTGTCAACTCGAGCTCCAGAGACACCCGCTCAGACTCTTTCAACTTACACTCTTCTTCCAACTTCTTTAATTTATCTTCAAGAATTATTAGGGATTTCCTGCCTGAAATCCAGGGGAGAGAAATGATCTTTGAAGCTGTGATAAAATTGTACACTCTGTTCTTAAAACAAAGCCTGAGAAGTTGGAAAGTGAAGACATGTCACAGCTTCAGAAGTGAGTCATTATCATTCATCAAATACAAATTACTGTAATCTGACCGGCCACATTAATGTAGCCAAGTTTTGTTTGGTTGCTTTTTTACTTATAATTTTAATTGTTATAACCACCCACCTTAGTATCATTCTGGTTGGATAAAATATTCTATAATTAAAAGGCAATAATCGACTGCATCAGCAAATTATTGCCAAAGGAGGTTATATCTAGTGCTACGGTTATTCAACAGTATAAACTTGTCTTTAGCATTTACTTCATTGAAATGATCCAGCCTGGCAAATAAAATAGTATAAAAATAATGCTATCTATAACACAGAACTACCTTGAAAGTGGCACCTTAATGCTAGAACAGTTGCCTCCTCTTCTGTAACATTCTATACACAACTACAACACAACTGCTGTAAAACAAAGGAACAAATAGGAATCTCTGCCACCGTCTTCATAATATTCGCTGTCATTGAAAAGAATATGGAAACACAATGACTCACTATTTCAGCAGCAGCCTCAAATTTCATTGAATTTCATTGAAAGGGACAGAAACTTGGCACGGAGTAGCAGTTCATGTATTGGTTTCATCTTTGTAATGCAAATTCCCTTAAGTTATAAATGGGAAGGGATTTCCTCTGTGTAACTACTCTGTTTCTAAGCTTGTTTCTTTTCATATAAAAATAATTTTAAAAAGCTACTTCTGATGCTAGAGACATTATTTCCTGAGGCTTTGATTATAAACAAAAAGGAGTGCCTCGCATACCAGGATTCGTTTCAAGAGCTGCTCGGAGGTCTTTCCTTTCCTTTCGTAACTGAGCCAGGTGGTTCCTCAGGATTTCTTTTTTCTTCAATAGTTCCTCCTCTTTTGTTTGTAATCTCTTCGCATCTGCTTCAACACGATTCTTTCCATACTTGTACTGATCCGCATCTACACAAATGTTTAATTATAGGATATTTGAACTAGGAAACTTATGTCAGAATGAAAGACTAAGCCAAAGGTAGGCATCCCACTTACTTGTATGTCCACTTACAAGATTTGTTTTACTGTAATTCTGTATTTGACAACATACATCTTGTCAGACCTGCCACAGTCAGATCCCTTAGCAAAGAGAAACCCTGGACTCCATTTGATTGAAGTGACAGGTTATTTTACTAAGGGTTAGTGGCTGCAGTAAAAACAGGCTAGAACTAAAGTTCCCACACCAAAAGTTACAAACTTTTCCCCTCCATCCTGGCCAATTTGTCTTCGTCCAATGGCAAGCGGCCTAAGTGTTTTGAGAACTGCTCAGATGTTTGGAGCAATTCACATTGTTTTCCCAAGCTTCATGGCCTTGAAGACCGGCACAGGCTGGTTTCATGCATCTCTGGTCTCTGTCAAACTGTCATTCTCCCCCCCCCAATTCCCATCTCTAACCTATACATGTTTATTGCCCATTTGCTCTTCTCTGTTAATGATGCGCCAAGCCGAAGATGGCAGAACTGACACCTCTATGTCTATGGTTGCTGTTACATCTTTAATCACTCCAGCTGTCAACTTTGGAAGGCATATTTTACTTAGAAGCTTCCACGCTGCCACATTTTAGTCCCTGGGAATTTGGGAGGGGGGGGTATTAGAGTGAAGTGGAATTTTAGCCATAAGAACATTCTTCTTCTGAGTCAAGTCATCCTGCACCTGGCAAGGAGTGGTTGGAGGAAGGTCTCCAGTTGGGACGACTGGTGATTGGACCACGTGATGGACTGATGGGTGCAGGGGATTTGGGTTTTTTGATTTTCAATTATGAAAGGAAAACCCGGAACTCTCAAAGATTCGGGTTTTCCCAGATGTGCCAATATGACAACTCTAATAAAATGAAACTTTGAGAAAATGCTTGTCTCTGAGTTTATTGGGTTGGAGTTTGTTACTTGGAACGCTGACACCAGCTTTAATCCAAACAAAAAATTCTTCAAATAGCTAGAAGTATGTCTTACACACCACCTGCTGCATCTGAGCAATTATCGAGATAATGGTAGCAACCATGCCAGCCAAATTACACAGAAAAAGTGTTCAAAAATTCCAAAGCTTTAAAGAGTAGTATTGAAAAAGGAAGAACTTTACTCAAATTTTCTATTTGTTCCTCCCATAATTATGCTAGAAAAGTAAATAAGATAGTAAGATAATAAAAAACTTGTTCATGAAAAAATAAAGCAAGATAAGGGCATTTTTATGACAACTGGGAGCAGAACGATCAAAACAATTATTTTCCACTGACAATGTACAACCATGAAAACTGGACATTGAGTAATAGTAAAGGAACAGACATTGTTGAATTGCAGATTTGAAAAGTATCAGAGGCTTCAAAAAGAAGCCATCGTTTGGTCTTGTGCAAACTAAATACTGACTGCTTCCTTGAAACAATGATCGACATGGAGAAAGACTTGTATTTGAGGCATATGATTTAAATGTGGTCCAAATTTTTTATTTTCTTTTATTTCTAAAATAAATTATAGTAACAGAGTAGGAAAAAGTAACTATAGAGATAGAAGACAAGGAGAAGACTGACAGTTCTTCAGGAATTACTTATAATCTATCGACTTGAATCTCCCACTTAGAACACGGATGGTGGTGATGAAGGACCTTGGTTTTGGCAATGAAATTTCTGTGTCATTTATCTCATGGACAATAGACAGATGCATGGATAACAGATAAATAAATAAAGACAGTAGATAAATACTTATCTATCATGCACGAAGAATTATTTTACTTGGTAACTTCAGATAGTTTAAAAGAATAAGATATTTCAAAGCCGGAAGAAATAAAGAATACTCACTAGAGCTGCTACGTTTCACATTTGAAGCAAATTCTGATTTTTTTGGTGAATTGCTTAATGTTCTCCCTTTTCCTGAAATCCCATTTGCAGCTACTGGCATTTTCTTTCCTTTAAACTGTATGGAAAATCCAGAATGCATTTATTGCTAAACATTAAGTATGGTTGTTTTACAACAGTGAGAACAAAAAGAGGCAAATTTTGGTTAAAAGTTTAAAACCAAGGTAGTTAGAAAACCGTGCTTCTGAAGCAACCAAAGGCATCCATTGTGCTTTCTGAAAATACAGGTAGTCCTCGACTTATAACAGTTCATTTACTGACTCTTCAACTGAAAAAAGTGACGTACGACCGTTTTTCAGACTTAGGAGTGTTGCAGAATTCCCGTGGTCATTGATCAAAATTCGGACACTTGGCAACTGACCCATATTTATGACGGCTGCACTGTCCTTCTTACAAACAAATCCAATGGGGAAGAGCCAGATTCACTTTAACAGTCATGTTACTAACTTAATAACTACAGTGATTTACTTAACAACTGTGGCAAGGAAGGTCATAAAATTCACTTAACAAATATTTCACTTAGCAACAGAAATTTTGACCTCAACTGTGGTCCTAAGTTGAGGACTACCTGTACATAAGAGATGAGACTAGATAAAATAAAATAAAAATGTTTGAGAAAGGGCCACATCACGAAATAATCACCGAAAGGTGTGCCCAGAAGCTTCAGAAAACTTAGGCCGATCTCTAAGTGGCTAGGAAATGAACTGGCAATAAAATCTTAAATTAATATCAGCCTTTATTAGAACTGCAAAATGTTCAGAACCAAGTTGTAATGACTGGGACAATGGAACATTTTGCAAAGAGTGAAAATACATCTATTTTTAATTTGACAAGAGCAAAACGTCAACATTTAGAATTAGATTATTTGGTTTATTATTTACAAGTTGTTTGTTTATGGTTCAAATATGAAAAGTTGAAATGTGAAGGAATGTTTAATTTATATTTTATATTATTTTGCTTCAGAATAACATTGGCTTTTGTGAATCATTAAAATGATTGAAGGAGGCAATATATGTGTTCATCTGATTTTTCAGAATCTTCAATTACTCATTTCAATAAAAAACACTTGTGGAACAATGTTGCATAACGTTCTTTTGAAACAAGCAACAATCATTATTTTGCATTATATCAGCATTATGAACTGATAAAAAAAAAAAAAAAGATTCCTCCAGCAACTCATTTCACTATTATTTTAAATTTTAGCAGATCTTCTTATTCTTAGAACAAATCTTTTAGGCAAATTTCAGATTGGTTTTCTAAATACGCAGCATACAGTGCAATGATAACTGGCTGCAGAGGAATGCTGTTCCATTCCCAAAATGAAAAAGCTGTAAAACTATAAAAACTATAAAACTATAACAGGGCACAAGTATATGGCCAACTTGTCAAAACCTTCTCCTATCCTCCGATTACTTATGGGAACTGCATCATCACTGTAATATTTCCGAATGTGAAATAAGTTTGCAGATGTTTTAAGCTTTGGAAACATCACATTCCCCCAAGATTTGAAAGTGAACACAAAATTGAATGAAGCATATTTATTTGAAACAATTCTGTGTTCAAGTAAGTCAATTTGCTTCTTTTAGAATGAAGCAGAACCATCTGCATGACACAGAACAGTAGGAATTACCCAAGTCACAATAATGATCCATACTCAAGGCACTAATTGCAGTATATTCAACTACTCATACACTCGTTACTGCACACAGATAGTACAGAAAAGTAGAGAATGTTTTAGGTTGTGAAGTTGACCAGTACCAAGGACTTAATTTCAGCTGCTGAAGCAACGATATTGCTAATGTGTATCCTCTGAAATTTGTTCTATGTAAAATCCAAGAGAGTTTTATTTAAATTGATGCCTTTCAGAAATGTTACAGGTGGAATTCCCAGAATCTCCAAGGACAGTTGGGAGTCCTGAGCTGTAGTGTTCGCCTGGTCGGGTTGGAGCAAGCTACGTTAAGCTAAGGATTTTAAAAAGAAAAATGCACAGGTTTCTAAGATGTTATTCTCGTATCCAGTGTTTCTAAACAATTTATGTGATATTATGTTATTTAGCTTTAATTAACTGTAAGCATTTAATGATCAGTACACAAAAGCAAGAACAGAAATATCATTAAAAGAATTAAGCAGTTTAGTACCTGTGCAAGAGATCCCCTCCCCACAGCAGAGGTATTAGTGACAGACTGAGCAGAAGACAGATTGGATGAGATAGGATGTTTATAATGGTTAGATGACAATTTGTCAGTAGATAACCTATTGGCTTTTCGCTCTGCTGGTGGACAACGTGCAAAAATTTTCGGGGATGGCAAATTATCATACAGGCCCATGTTATCATAAAGCCCATCTCCTCCTGTGTTTTTGCTAGCAGAAGTAGGAAAGCCATCTTCTGGTTCCCACTGCAATACACATACTTAGTAAATTAGCATAACTTCATGCACTGAAAAAAATGAAATAATTAGAAAGTTAACCAAGCAATTAAGAAAACCCCTCCATCCCTCAGCAAGAGTTCCTTCTCTACTGGTTCTATACAGTGGTACTTCGATACTCGACTGCTTCAAAACTTGTCAAGTTTGATACTCATCGCATTTTGATGCGAAAATGTAGCTGCATTACTCGTCATCTGTTTGATACTTGAGGCACTGCAATAGGAAGAGGGGAACATCCATGGAGAATGGACAGGAAGTTGGTCCTGGTAGGAAGGTTGCTCAAAAATAAGCAGGCAACAGCTGCAAAGGGTGGACAGGAAGCCGGCCATGCTGGGAAAGTGACCGGCATAGGAAAAGGGAGAGATGGGAAGTTCTTCCCAGCCAAAACAAAGGGTCACATGGTAAGTCATGTGATTTGTTTGGTCCTCATCATTTTTAGTACTTGTTGCATTTCCCAGAATCAGTTAACGAGTACTGAGGTACCACTGTATCTTTATTTTAAAATTTACTTTTATTTTACAGTAACAGTATCAAAATGGAAATCTTGCAAATTTCAAGATTAAAATTTCTAAACACACTGCTGAAAAGGATAGTGAGGAATAATGCCATTCAATATCCATATGTTGTCTATCTTATAGTCCATAAGATAAGTTTCAATAAGATATGCCAACCATCTGACCATTGAGTTAAAACCACAAATTAACAAGACGCAAATGTTGGCCTTTCCCATACGAAAATTTTGATAGAGCACCCCTCCTTTTTGTTAACATGTCTTGGTACAAAGCAGTCTTTTGATTCCTTGGTTTCATTTTTATCATTTTGATTTAAGAAGTTCCTACAAATTAGAGTTTCAAACTAGGTTCTTATACTGATTCATAACCAATTTTTAAATCTTGGGACCTTCGTTTGGATAACACAATAAAAAAAGATTTAGAGACCAAGAAACCGTAATTGCAGGGGGTTGCCTAACAGAAGGATGGAAGCAAAAAAGCCAAGAAGTAAAGACGCAGAGCCCCATAAGTCATGTTGTTGGAGAATTTCTTATTCCTGTATCAATGTATCAGAATGATTAACATGTTAGTAGCATTAATTTCTTTGTCAAGAATTATCTGAGAATAGCTGCAGCTTCTAATAATTTTTAGGATCTAATGCATTCACTAAAAGATAAAATACAGAGTTAGAAAGCAACCAGAAGCAATTTCAGCCACTATTTATGGTAACTAAACGTAACAATATATTGTTGATATTTTAAAATGAACTTTTGTCTGTAAGTGCTGTAAGAAATGTATTTATATTGGAAAGGGGAAACTATTATAAGGTAAAGTTACACTTATAGGATATACATGGGCAATCATAGTCAATCTATTTCTCCTTCCTAAAACTACCTTCCTAAAACTTCATACAAGCCTTTCCCAAACAGACTCACTCTAAATATGGTGAACCATAAAAAATCAGAATTCTTCCATTGATCACTGCATAGTCGGGAGCATGTTTGAAAGGCATTCAACTGGGAAACCTACAACACAATTCTATAACAGAAGAACTACTGAATTAAAGTGAGGCACGATCCCATTCCAATATGCATAAAAATCTATCCCAGTCATTCCAATTTTTGAAATATTTGTGATTATAGGTAATCCTCATTTAATGACCACAATTGGAACCCCCAACTCTGTCTCAGTGGTACAGTTGCTAAGTGAAGCATCATGTGACTGCAACAGCTTATAGTTTTACATCTATTGCAGTCATTAAGCAAGTCACTGTGGATCATAAGGGTGAGTCATCATCATGTGAGCAGGACTGGAGGTTGACTACTGCCATTGACTATCCACGGAGTCTGCTTCTCAGAAGCTGATTGTAAAGCATGCAAAGGGAGTTCACGGGATCACGGGATATACAGTGGCAGTTGTAAATGCAACAACTGGTTCTGAAGTTACTTTTTCAGCGCCATTGTAACTAAACAGGGTAGCTGTTAAGTGAGGTCTACCTGTAGATGGCTAGGAGACATAGAATAAAAAGCACATGAAGACAAATCCATGAACCGTTTCCATTACTTCCCCATCCCAACCATAGTTTAGCCACTGAACACGCTTAGTCGAAACCTTGCTTTTGTTTTTCTGTTGCTGGCATACACAGGCAGATATACTGAACTAATTTCCCCCAGTTCTCTGGTTGAGACACAACAAAACCTTGTGATAATATCCAGAGATATTTAGTTAACAAGCTTCATATTTTTTTTTGAAGGTTCAACAGACATAAATTATTTTGACCTACACAAAAATCAATTCTTACTGATCCGTTTATGCAAGGAACATCATCGTAATGAAGTGCCATCCCAGTGGGACATGCATAGCCATTAGCAGCATTTCCTCTGTAAGGATTAGTAGAAAGAACCCGTCTGTTCATAAAACTGAAATACAAGAACAAGCAGGATAACGAATACTGAGCAGCACACTTTGAAAGTACACGTCTTTTCATCAAGTAAACACACTTTTCCATAAATTGTTTTACAAGTCTCTGCCTTTTAAGAGATTTCTTCTAGAATACACACTGAATGGCACTACAGCCTGAAGTTATAATAACAATAA
>JANHJO010002643.1:114616-127523 GCA_032468235.1 Pseudoxyrhopus heterurus
CTGAGGAATTCTGGGAGTTTTAAAGTCTTAAAGTTGCCAAGGTTGGAGACCCCTGCACTGGAAGATGTATCTGGAAATGGAGGAACATGACCAGGAAAATCCTGGAAATCAACAGAGAAAAAGCAAAGGGCAGCTCTCCAGCTCTATGGGGGAGGAAAACTATTTGGGTTGATTGCAAACAGAGCTAAGTTGGTTTCTCTGAAAAATGGAGGAAAGGAAAGGCACTCCAAATTGGGACTCGGCTCCTAAGCCTAAAAATTAATTTTTAATTCTGGGTAGATTACATAGTTGTACCAAATCTGTGCCCGTGATATATGATCTTAATTCAATATAAGCACTTCTTTACCGCATTTGCACGATTCTCTTTTTATATAAATGGGAACAAGTAAGCTTTTTTATATTAAATGATGTGTTGGCTGTACTAAAGCATGGGTGGTGGGTGAGTTCTGTGCGTACTGAACGATGTGTATCAAACTCTGTAGGATTTACAGGTTGCTGTCTTTGGCTTCTGCATTTATTAGATGCTCCAGACCAAAGCCTAGCACACTGATTCTTCCTGCACTGATATCATTGGAAGTACAATTAATGCTCACTCTTTAAAGTGGAATGAGTTTTTAACCAATTAAATTAAAAATTGGTTTTTTTTTCTTGAAGACAAGGACTTAAACATTTAAGTAATCACTTCTAAAACACGATAATTAGAAAACATCAAAAGGATTGGTTGTAATAATGTTGGAGAATATTGGTCCCATCATTGCTCTTGAACTCTTTGAATATAGTTATTCATAAAATAACTGTAAAAGTCATCTGTTCAATCTGTTTTGTGCAAATTATTAATCGTGTTAAATCTGTAAAATGAATTAGTGAGTTGAAATAATACTTTTTTTAATAAAAAGGACAGCATTTGATAGAATGTTTTATTCTACCTTTTGCAAATATATTCCTTTCCAATTTATTTTATATCTTATAATATCTCTAAATGTAAGCATTATTTTCTATTTGTAAGAATGCCCAAATGATATTAGCTTATCTAAGGTTTAGTTTAGAGAGGTGATTTGAGCCAGATGCTTCACGGATCACCTCTCTGGCTCTTGGACCTTACGCTGCATTAACTATCCAATGATGTAAAAAGCTTCTCTGTTGTAAAATAATTTTCAGCACTATCTTCAGTTCATTAATAACGAACATTTGTACCAAATGCTTTAGAAATATGATTTGGATCTGCAAGGGGTAAATTTATTTTCAACTCTTAAAAGCTGGCATTAGATCAGCCTAGAAATTTGATAAATAGATAGATAGATAGATAGATAGATAGATAGATAGATAGATAGATAGATAGATAAAGGTGGATGCTTATTTCTCTTCTATAATGAGCTTTCTCTCTCTCTCTCTTTCTCTCTCTGCCTCAGGAAAATGGAATAATTTTTTTCTATGTGATATTTATCAGACGAATGACAATTCATTGAGACAATAGAGGAAAAAGAATCCAGGATGGATGGCTTAGTTAAACAGAAAGGTGTGCTTAAAAAGCATAATAAGGCAATTGACACCAAGAAGAAGAACGGGTTGATTAACACAAGGAACTTAATGGCTGAAAACAGGGAGGGGTTGGTATCTGTGTATCCAACTGCTCAGTATCAGGGTCGGCCAGTTGGGACACTCTATCCCCCAAATGACCCAATACAACAGCTTCTTGACCCCAGTACTCTGCCACAGACAGTAGAATCCCGGTATCATCCAAACATCATCCTCTATTCAGAAAGCATGCTACGATCATGGGGAGAAAGTCTGAGTGCAGAATGCTGCGAAACCACCTTCATTGAGGACAAGCCCCCCACCAAAGGCTGCCTGGATTATCCTGAAGGGAAATTTGTCAGTCTGTCCACAGATGAGATTAAGATCCAGACCCTCTCCTATGATGTGGAAGAAGAAGAAGATGATGATGACGATGATGACTTCCAAGAACTAGAGGTCAGGGAAGTTTTCTTGGTCTATTGTCAATTGCAAATAATATGATAGGATAAATTGTGGTAGGATAAATTCTGTTTTAAAACATGCTAACCATGTTAGCATTATTTAGGTAATGAAATAATGCCCACCCACAGAAATGGCTTGTTAAATTGGATAAATCACTGTTACTTTCTTCCTTTTCATTTCCTTTGCTGCAACAGGTGTAACAGCATCATTCCATTAGTCCCAAAGCAGAAAGAAAGAGGATCCATGTACAGAGATGATTCCCACTTTGCTTGGTTGATTTCATTTTCATCAGAAGCCAAATCCAGAATTGGGAGGTGTGGGCAGGAAATCTTCATAAATAAGGGTGGTGGTGGTTGTCCAGGAGGGAACCTTTTAGGATGCAAGAATCCATTGTGTAGACTGTTAATTCAGACAGAAAGGGTTCTTCTGATTGTAAAAGTTCAGGAAATACTGCCCTATCTGCTGGGCTGATGGTCATGTGATTCTATTTTGTGACCTTCCAACAAGCAAAGTCAATAAGGAACCCAGATTCACTTAACAACCATTTACTATTTAGCAACTGCAGTAATTCACCTAACAACTTTGGCAAGAAAGGTCGTAAAATGGGCTGAAACTCACTTAACAAATGTCTCAGCAACATAAATTTTGGGCTCAATTGTGGACATCAGTTGAGGACTACCTGTATATCCATCTATAACGGGGGTGTCAAACCCCGATCACAACACCGGATGTATCGCGACGTATCGGGATGTTTTTTGCCTTTGCGAAGCCGGGGTGGGCATGGCCTCCGCGGGGCGTATCCGGCCCAGGGGCTCCCAGTTGGACAGGCCTGGTCTATAGTATGTGAGTAACTAGTATTGTGTACAGTATACTGTAAAGTAAAATATTATTAGATGTTTCACTGAAACCTGTTTTTAAAATCTAAATCCTTTATTTGGATTTTGAAATATATGTGGAAACACCTAAATTAGTGGGAAACAATTCAAGTGTTAAGCGTGCTTGTTGATCTTATGTCAAAAATTCTATCAGGAGTAATTAATCTCAGCCCTGGCAGTCTGATGGGTTGGGATGAAATAAAGATAAGTTATATAAGTTCTTGCTTTATATATTCTGGCCTTGCCCATGGTTGAGTTTGGCTCTACCATTGCCAGCATGTTCTGAAGGATTGTGCAAAGCAGTTTATCAGCTCAGTCCCAATAGATTTATTATCCCATCTTGACAAGGTTGTAGATAGTAAATGTGATCTGAAAAATCATTTATCATTTTGCCCTGATTTTTTTTTGTCCTTTCCTGCTCTTAAAGAACAATCCAAGTCAGTTAATGCCATAGCAATCTATCAATTTCAATTGAGGGCATTTAGTAAATAAACTGATGTATTGTTCCTAAAGTATTTATTATGATATATATCTGCATGTTTTTTGTGATGCTTATGAAAGATATGCTGTAATATATATGTTGGACTTTAAGGTATGATAAGAATACTATTTTTTTTGTAATGAGCTAACAGGAAATTTTTTAGCATCTGAATATTTAATTTTGCGGGATTCTTATCTGTAATCTGATAGCTGTATTGATGCATTGCAATTCTTGGGGTCCCTTACCATTAACCATATTGGGCAGGCCTGATGTTATTCAACAATACCTGAACCTTGATTTCAGATTTGATATTCTTACCTAAGTATTAATTTGTTTCCAGAATATTATTCAGATGCAAGTTTCTTGATCAATAATTTTGTTATACAATTGCACCAAAAATCTTTTCCTATTCCAGCAATATATTTAATGCCCAACCGATAAAAATTTCAATACCAAAAAAGGAGCAATTTACAACATGTAACAAAACAAAAATAAGTACTGTAGGTCGGTGTGCTTTCTGGATTTCAATTTTAATATTTTTGCAGTAGCAAAAATAAACCCCAAAACTACTTTGAACCCCAAAAATAAACCCCAAAACTGAAAAATATTCTGTTCCAGTTCATTGATTAGGAAATTTGCATTCAAGCATACAAGGACATCACTATCACTTAAGCTCTTGTCTTTAAAGAGGTCAAAGCACCTGGAGTGGAAGCCAGCTTTGTCTCTCTAGGTGGGAGATACAATAAAATCAAATACAATCAAATGATATTTTAAAAATGTAAGTGAAAATAAATGTTAAGAAATAAGATGCATTGATGGCTTCCTGATAGCTGTTTAATAAAAGGATAAGTGTTCGCAAAAGGGTGACAACTTCATGATGGAAACCATATAACTTACATACTTGTATGTTGGCACAAGCGTAAAAGGCTGGGCTTTGTGCTGCAGTGTTGATCGCAGCAGTAAAGGTGTGGCTCATTGTGGTTTGTATTGGCTTTATAAGGATTTACAGGCTCAATTTATAATACCTCACCGAATAAAATATCTGGGAAATACTGATCTCTTCTATGTAGAACTGTTATCAGGCCAGTACAAAGTAATTTCTCTGAATGTGGCTAAATTCTGTTACGCTGTGTACAAAATTAGGCAGACTCTTGCTCACTGATAATCCACCAGCGATCATAATATAGTGTTTTGTCTTTATTTTTATAGTATTTTGTCTTTATTTTTATTTTTTATTATTGTTATTGTTTATAATGCTTTTGTTTATAATGCTAAACTATGATTGTAATAAAAATGGATTGATTGTATTGGATGTCTGTGGGAGAGGTGGTTAGCTTATGATAAACCAATTGTTGAATATATCCTGAAGGGTCGCAGGTATTGCTGAAGTGCTAGTAATCAATACATTCAGATTGGATGCAGTTACTGCTTGCTTATTTGAACTGAAGTAATCAAGGGGTCAGTTAATGAAATTGCTTTCCTTTTTCATTGTCCCTGTTTGTAGCTTCCCTTTTTTAAAAACAAAAAAAAACATTTCCTTGTGGCTCAATTTCAAATCACTTCAAATTAAGAAAATATTCAAGTTTTTCCCTTCATTTAGCTGTCTCTCAACTGCCTATTTGGCAGTGCTACCATTAATTTTACTCTGGAATCTAAGGACATTTTAAAATAATTTCTTTTTTCAGTCTGTTGGCAATAGCTCCAAGTCACTTTTTTAAGAAAGATGCTGGGTTTGACATGGTCAATAGCGTGTCCCAGGAGCTGTATCATTTTGAAATATTGATCAGAACTCCACGTGGGGTCAGGAAGGGCATCCAGCCAGCAAATTGTCAGCTCCTTTCAGTCTCCCTGACTCTCCCAAAATAAGGGATTATAGTATTATATAAAAGGAGTTTTTTTTTCTTAGTGACCCTCATATGTGTTCTAATGGTTCACTCTTGGCAAGTCCATTAGATATTACCATGATTTATTAATCTAAACCAAAATCTTACAGATCATTCTTTATTAACCTTTACCAATTTGATATACCCATAATAATAATCAAATCAATTAACCTTAAACCTTGGAATTATAGGAGATATAGGATAATTGCATTTGAAAGCAAAACAGTTCTAGGCATTCCAAGGCATTTTATTAAGATTTATAATGCATAAGCACAATAAGGAATAAGCAAAAGTACTTGATATTGTTGAGCCTAGACTGGGGATAGAAACTGGGTCTCAGTCTAAGGTTCCTATCCCCAGTGCTGCTGGTTCGGTTGGTGGGGTCTGCCAAAAGGTCGGTTCCTTGGGTCTTGCACCCCTCCAGAGTTCAGCCTGCGTGCTCTCGGCTTCAGCCACCTCCGCAACTAATGGATAGCAGAGGGTCTCGCAAATTTCCTCCGACACGGGCCTGATAGCTCCTTCAACAGTCTCCGGCCCCTGCTCCATCTTCCCTGAGTCTTTACGCCCCCGGTGGATTGGGGAACGTTTCAGGGCTCAGGACCCCGGGCAGCGGCACCGCTTTGCGAGAACCCGCTGGAATTTTCTTTTATGGGATTCGGGTTAATGTCAGAGTTCCAACCAAACTCTCCATCCCGAATTCAGCACTCAGAGACAAAGTCCACCCAAGTAAGAATTTATTAGAGAAGTCATGTTGGCACATCTGGGGAAAACCTGAATCTGAATTACTGTGTTTTCCCCTCTACACTAAAACTCACATCCTGTCCCTATTGATGACTCTCAAGTCACACTCTCCAATCCACCTCCATTCTGAACTCCCACCGAGTCCAGTCCCTCCCCTCCAAACTCCAGGGACTCGGCCTTGAGCTCTGGCCAAGGAATGTTGTTGTGGGCATCCTCCCTTTTCACTACTCTCCCATTCCCATAGCTTGCCCACCCCCCCTTGGGGCAGCCCTAAATCCGAATTAAGATGGATCCGAGGCTGACACAGTCAAGTTGAAATGAATTCAAATATCCGAGTGTCTGACTGTCATCTGCTTCCAATCTCATCTACCTCAATAGCTGGTCAAACACTGTTGTAGCCACAGTGCAAGGACTTCATTAAAACAACATTGTTTTGAATGTAAGAGTATTCCATGTTACACAGATGAATTATCTGAACCTCACATAAGTTTCAAGTGTTTGGACTGTTGGCCAACATATATTTTATGTTTTATTCATTTAGTCTATTTGATTTCTAATGGATTCTTTTTCTGTAGTTGCCAGCTGACAAAGCTGGGAAAGAATTTTATTTAGTTGATGAGTGGCATCTGGTATTTTAATCTCCCCCATAGCAAATTAAATGTTGTTTGGCATTTGGCCTTTTGTTAGGAGTTGTACTTCAACCATCTTCAGAAGATCCACTCAGGCTTAAAATGTGAGCAGAACCAAGTGTAAGTAATTCTAATGACAGAGTCAAATGGGTTGGTTTGCCCCAATGTATTGCTTGCAAGACAATGTATTGCTTGAAGGCTTGCAAGATGAAAGGCATCACCTACACAAGAGTGTGTGCCAAGGCCAAGGCAGATGTGTTCTTTGATGTGAACCCATGTGGTTTCATGCTGATTCAGATAAGCAAAAATGTCACAACCATCACAAATCACCCTGTAATACTGATTGGAGGGGGATATGCTGGATATGTTTCAGGATTCTTCAGTAGTGTAGGGATGACTCTTTACCATTATGACACTCGTGACAATTTCCCTCTTTTTAAAAGCTTTTGCTGCAAGATGTTGTGTTCTCTTTGTGGTCACTATGTTGCAGAATAGGATGGCCCTCTTCCTCACAATTTTAAGAAATGAAAAGTTACCTTCTCTGTAGTAATTCCTAATAATGTTATCCTATCATATTTTTTTTTTAAAAAACTATGATTCCTCTAAAATGTTCTTTCATTGCAGGGGAGTACAAATATCTCTTATCCATAATTTCAGCCAGAAAATTCTATGAAGAAAATGGATCCTAGGTAGGCCTTGTGCAGAGAGAAAGGGCTGGTCTTGCCAGGGACTTGGAATCCACTTCATGGTCCTTTTCTCTTGCTGTTTCAGAGCGATTACTCAAGCGACACCGACAGCGAAGACCATTTCCTTATGATGCCTCCCAGGGATCATCTCGGACTCAGCGTGTTCTCCATGCTATGTTGTTTCTGGCCATTGGGAATAGCTGCTTTCTATTTGTCACATGAGGTATTTTGTACAATTGTATTGTTCCATTTGACTTTGTATGGCAGATAGGCAATGCCCCATTCGTATGGAGATGATAACATGATAAAAACTGGATAGATAAAATACCAAAAGTTATTTGAACATGCTGGTCTGTCAGAAAAAATCCTCACAGTTGAAAAATCCTTTTGTTACTAATCAAAATGCCACACGTTCACAAATATGTGAGAAATTGTTATGTTTCTATGTACTGTATGAATTTAAAATATCTGTACAGCCACCAAATCTGGGCAGCTCACAAAATCTTTGTAAATCACTTTTCCTCTCCAGAAGTCCAAAATGATGGATGGCATTTCATTGCTAGTTTTACTTTTGATTAAATGTGCACAAGAAAGCAACAGCAAAATTGTGAACCCTTTGGGAGCTAACCTGTGATATACAAGATCAAAAAATAGCATTCCCAATATGATCTGTTCTTATGTGCTGGGAGTAAAACTCTTTAACAGTTTCCAGGTAATTCTGAGAATTGGTCTTAACCCATTTGGGGGATATGAAACAGGGAGGAATATCTGTAGTCATGCTTTAATAACATATGGATCACATACATGCGTGTTTTGATAATGTATTTTCCATCCTTCTGGGTATATGCGTGAATTTGTAATTGACATACCTTTCCTCTTAGACTAAAGTTTTTTGCATCCTAAAATTATTACTATTCAGTCACTTCTTTATTTTTTTGACTCAATGGATATTATTTCCTTGAATTCTTCATATAATCAATGTTTAACCTTGTGTCATCAGCGATGGTACCTATTTACCTTGTGTTTTGTCAGCGTCTCATTCAACTGGCTTTTTCTAAACATCAAGGTCCTCTCCAGTGATTCTCACCCTCACGTTATGTTCCAACATACAGTATCTAAGTGTTTGCTTCTGTATTAGCTTCCAATGAGCAGTCTAGTTTCCTTCATCTAATATTGAATGATTTATTCTTCTGCAGTGCAGAATATTTTCCCAGCATCGTGATTCAAAGCCATAATTTTTCTTCAGCCTTTCTCGTAGCCCAACTTTCACAGCCCTATCTTACAACCAACCTTTGCTGTCTATGTGATGCCTTTAATATTTTGTCTAAATTTGTACAGACTTTCTTCCAAGTAGTAGACACATCTTTATTTAATGGTTGCAGCAATGATCCCTGTAAATTTTTAAGCCTAGCAGGATAAAATCGATTTCTGTTTCTGTGTATATTTGCATTAAATTATCTGCTGAAATAATCTTTTAAAGCAGCTGTCAATATTTGCACTCTTTTATTTTCAGCAAGACATTCTCTAAAACATCTATCAAAGTGTCACCAGTATATCTGAAGTTGATGTTTTTCCTAGCTATTTTAATTCCATTTTCTGTCTTCTAGTCCATAGTTTCTCATGATATTGTCTGCATATAAATTAAAACACAAGGTGACAGTATGCAGTCTTAATGCACTGTTTTTTTCCACTTTTGGACCAATGTTTAGTTGTTCCATATTCTTTTCGTTTATTACCAGAAATTTAAAGGCTATCCACAGCTTGCTGTGGTCTACAAAGTAAACACTGTTGTGGGGAATAGCAGGTCTTTTTAGAACTCCTTTCCCTTCTCTGCTATCCACTGAATATTAACAACAGGGTTTCTGATCCCCGCCTCTTCTGAATCCTGTTTGGCAATTCTCGTTCCATATATTGTTGAAGTGTGGATTGCAAAATTTTGTACGTTATCTTACTAGCATGTGAGAGAAGTGCAATTGGTTGTTACCTCTTCGGTCCTTCATGGCATGGGTCCAGGGTATGCAAAGAGCCATCTCACCCCAATGGGACTAGCTTGCCTCACTCGCTCCAGTGGAAGGGGTCTGCTAGAGACCCCGTCTGTTAAGGAATTCTGGTTGATGGGGTCAAGGGGAGAGCCTCTTCTGCTGTGGCCCCTGCCCTGTGGAACACCCTGCTACTGCAAGTGAGAACCGTTCCTACACTTTCAGCCTTCTGGAAGGGCATTGACACCTGGCTTTGCCAGTTGGCTTGGAGCCCCAAAGGGAGCCTGTCCACTGGAAGGGGTTGACGAGGTAAGAAGTCAATCTCATCCTGATGTTGTCCATCAGCTTGGTTCTAGTTTTTCATATCCTTTTTTAAACTTCAATTCTTCTTCTTTTCACTATTTGTAAGCCACCCAGAGAGGGCAGCGGCATATAAATTAAATAAATAAATAATTGTATGGTATTTTGAACATTCTTTAGCACTGCCCTTTTTGGTACTGGAATACAAATCTGCTGAAATAATCTTTTTTCAGTTTAACTGGCCATTTCTGTATTTCCCATAGATGCTTGCACACTACAAATAGCATTTTAACTACATAATTTAAAGAAATTCTGCTGTTTTTTTGCCATCTTTTGCAGATTTGTTTGGAATATTTTCTATTTACTTGAATGCCTGAGTCTACTTCAGGGATGAAATCCTCCAAAAGAAAATTCCTATGAAGTATTTTCTACAATCTCTATTCTATTCTAAGTGCCTTATATATTGGGCATGTCACTCTAGCCCTTTCACACTCTCTTCCCAGGTCCAGTATTGATTGCCCTAGTCACGTTAATCTGAGTAACCATTTGTTTCACAGTTACATAAATACTAAATTGTTCTGGTGCTTAGCTATTGAATACAATTTGACCCAAATATTCTCAGAGTTATCCCAGGGCTCCTCCAATAGAAGATATGACTGTCAGACATCAGCAGCTCAAAATAAGAACTCCTTTTATCTTGCCATGTTTACTATTTTTTATCATTTGATTATCCTTTCTCATTCTCTGTAACCTGCATCTGTTTTAAATTGACTGGAACCTTATTTTCATTTCAGCCTTCCATCCTTCCAAGGTGGGTAAAATGAGGATCCAGATTGTTGGGGGCAATATGCTGACATTGTAAACCGCTTAGAGAGGGTTGCAAGCCCTGATAGGCGGTATATAAATATAGTGCTATTGCTATTGCTAAGCTTTGCATATTATTGCTGCATTGCCTCCTGAAACACATTGATGAGGGTGGGGGGAGGAGCATACAAATAGGACTTTAAAGAGTCAGAAGTGAGGAGAACTTGCCTATTTTTTTCCTCTGCCCTGCAGTTTCTTCTCTCAAAGGCTTTTCTGCCAGCCAAGTACAATTCTAGCATTGGGACAAATAGGTAAGAAAGTCTGAAGATCACACAGAGAATAAAACATATTGGTAATGAGTTTCTCAGTTAGTGATTTAACCACCCTAACACGTTGAATGCATTAATGATTGGCAGCCATGGAATCGCTCTTATAACAACATCTCTTAAAATTGTGTGACACTGTTGCCACCAGCTTTTTTCTAATGTCCCTATATTGCTTGAGAATATCTGAACAAGAGAAGGCTGCTTGCACTGGCTCTATGCATTCTGGATTCCAAGGAAGATGGAGTATTTATACAGATTTTGTGGAAAGCTAGAATCCTACACATAAGAACTTCCCTTTTTAATGGTGGACAACCATTCATCCTGAGATAGAAAGATTCTTCTGTCTATCTCAGAACGTTTGAGCAGGATTCACACATTGGAAGGCAGCTCAATCAGAATAATAAAAACTTGTCGTTGCTCATTTAGTATTTTCAATCTACATTTGATGGTTAAAACCACTGATCAAGGAGTTGATTTTTTTCAGCCAGCCACTGAAAATCATCAGCTCTGAGACAGTATGACTAATTTTTGTGAAGTATATGAAATGGGGGGTTTCCAATGTGATAAAGAGACATCATAGCCCAATCCCCACATTTTTCAGATTGATATCAATTTGATGTCTCCTCAAGAGGTTTTAGCATTTTTAAGCGTTTTTATCTTTAATTATTTGAAAATAGTAATTTCAGGCTTCATGCCAAATGCAGCAATAAATTCCGATTCTGCAGACACGCAATCCTGCATTTAAGAACCTTGCTTACAGCAGAAACAACATAGCTAAGTAAGTTTTCTTGTTGAAGACAAGATAGAAGGCATATGCACACAAAAATAAGTATATGGGTTCCAAAATTAAAATTTTCAATAAAAATCGGGCCATTCACTGCCTTGAGAATGGAAGTCATCTGCTGAATGCAGATATAATGGTTCTGGCCTGGAAACCTTTGGGTCCTATCCTGGTTCATTTCTTACAGGTATCTGGTTAATGGATTTAATCTTTCCTGAACAAAACATTCATATCAATAACCCTGTATGTTTTGAAGGCTAGAAACCTGAAATAACTTGTAAAAAAATCTTTTCTGTTTTGATTTAGGGGGTCAAAATGCTGATAACGGTGACGCCACCCTATGAACCTATCACTCTCCAATCACAGGCTTCACCTCCACCTATTCTACCAAAACCAGGAACCGACAACCTTAGGCTACAGAAGCTTCTGAAAAAAGCAGCAAAGAAGAAGGCCACCTTATCAGCACAATCAACCACATCATTCCGGTCTAATCTGTCTCCTGTAAGTGAAGCTAGTCCAGACTTGGAGCACAACGAACGCTCTTCCCCACTCAAGCCATCAGAAACTGAAGCCCGCGTCACTATCAATCTTCCACCTCGTTTTTCAGTCAAGCCCATCATCCATCATGTTCCTTCTCCTTTTCCTAAAGCGAGACCCTTCGCGTTCACAGTTACAGAACAGAGGAGTCTTTCAGAGCATCTCAAACTAACAGTCTCACCTGCCATATCTCCGCATTACAGACCAACAACTCCCGAGTCACCAAGGCAATCCACAGAGTTCCCTTCACGTCCCCTTACTCCCTTGTCCCCTACCTTTGTTTCTCATGAACATCCCATTTCCTCCACTCCTCAAGTGAAGAGTCCAGTCATGGTCACTCACGTGGCTGAAACGCATTCCTCTTTTCATAGCGTGCAAGCACCAAGGGTTAAGTCTCCACTAATAGGACAGCCGGAGGAATATCCAAGTCATGTTCATTTGCAAGCCAACTATGCAGCTTCACTATCAAGCCAGACATATGACACATCTTTTGTACAGCATCCCAGGTCACTTTCCCCCAGGTTACATGTTTCTGCACCCCCTGAACCACCTGCCAGGAAAATGAAAGCTGAAATACTCCATATCCCTAGGCAGTACACCGTGATTACATCCCCAACTCATCAGCTGGACAGGCCTGTAACTCCAAGCAGCAGCAAAAGCCCTGAAATACACACTGAAGCCCAGAGACAATCAGGCTCCAACACATCACAGCACATGGGCCCAGAAACTATCCTTCCTGCACCGCCCACTGTCAGTAAGCAGGAGTTCTTGCCAGAAAAGATAAACCAACAGGCTGTATCACCGCCACCACCACCACCACCACCACCACCATCTATCTCCCAAAGTCCTGCCAGCTCATCACCCAAATCAAAGCCAGCAGTGCCCCCCAAAAGCAAACTTATTGGCTG
>JANHJO010002645.1:63857-75453 GCA_032468235.1 Pseudoxyrhopus heterurus
AGAAAGAAAAAGAAACTAGGTTTAAACTATGAGATTTTTCTAGATTTAGATTGATGAGAAAAATAATTTAAAAGAATACCTGCATATTCTTCTATGAGAAAAAGATTATCATATAAAAAAGCCATAAATACACTTCTCAGCATATTTTAGAATGTGCTTAGATCACAATGGTGGGTCTGAACATTATCTACATGGAATGGAGGCAGAGATAAAAAGAAATATGAAGCAATGCTCCAGGGAATCTCAGCAACATCCACAATTGTGGAACTGTCAAAGAGCAACCCAAGGGAAGAACTGTGACCTTTATTTTGTTTTATTTTTAAGGAATGCAGAAGTTCTGAAAATTTGTATCCTCCCATAAGAATATCCAATTGTTTTCATAAAAAGAATCTGACATCTAATTTTATTTCCATTTACTGATGTTAGCTTTTATTAAAGAGTGGCCTTTAAAGAAATATTCATGATGTTAAAACACAAACAAAAGCTTTTCATTCCTAGCATGTCAGTCTTCCATTTCCCATGGGGATTTCCAGTTATTGGGATTCAATATTACCATTAGAAATCTTGCTTGGTAAAGACTTTTTCATGTTTTAGTTTCTGGAAAAACAAATTCACCTCTTAAACTTGGAACATCATTTTGAAATTGGATGTTGAGTTTATTATCCTTCCATTATGATATATTGGAGAACAATTCCTACTGGGTGTTATTACATTTGTACTCCAATAGCACACTGTCCATAGGAATGTGTTACAAGTAATATGAGGTAATATGTCATCTTAGATAGTTCACCACAGAAGATTGTACAATTTGTGACCTGATGAACTGAATATATTCCACTTGGCTTTACCAGGAGTTCAAAACTTGATTTTGCTGTCCTTGCTGGAGTTTATTATATTTCTTAGTATTTTTATTATTTCCTTTTTTGCAGCCTTTCTGAGTTGATAAATACGATGAGATTATCAAGCAGGTGGTAGATCTCAATTCATGGCCAAATAGATGAATTGCATATTTTGCAGAACAGACACATCATAAAATTATGGTAAAAGAATTTTATATTCAGTAATGCAGTATATTGGATTAAAGAAAAAGTATCAAACTATGTAGTAACTCTGTTGTAAACTTTCTTGCTCTCTTTTCCCCAGCACTTATTGACATACACATCTTTTTAAACCCCAACAATATGTTACATGATATATAAAATGTAGAGTAGGAATAGGAATGTGGAAAGCTAGGAGGTTGTAAACCTAAGGGAACAATAATTGTATTTGACAGACAATAATATCCTTTTAGCTGCCTTTTAACTTGATTGGTCTGTCCCAAGTCCACCAGGAGTTGTGTCACAGGTTCTTTTTGGTTCAGAATGGTGTTATATAAAAGTTTGTTCAAGAATGCAAGACAACATACCATCTCTGCCAGTTATGGGACTGCCAAAAGATGACAATGGACAGACCTCTTCAAAATCAGTAAACATGCCCAATAAGACCTGCATGAAAGTTCTATCTTGTGAGGGTTTCTGATCAGCTTATATAGGCTGTGTACTACTATTGCTCACACCTGTTTTTAATAGTCTCATCTAACTAGATTTTACCAAGGACAACAAGGATATGTTTATGTTACCTTGGAAAGCATTGGTTCTTTTGGCCATCAATGAGATCAAGAGATTCAAGGTTATGGATTCCTGCAAAAGCTGAGACCATAATTTGTTTATACCAGGTGAAAATAAGACCATCTCAATGTTAAGTATTGATTTCTTAAAGTTTTTGGATTGAGGGTGAAAAAGATTATTCTACTCTACATAGGTCATCCACCAAGAACAGGGCAAAACAAAACATGACCCAAGGATAACTTTTTAATGACTAAAATAAATGATTGCTTACTGTAATTCTGTGTTAAATATTCAACTATTACATAGGAATGTAGAGTTCCATGCACTATGCATCTAAGAGAAAAGGGAACACACTACTATTGAAGTCTTCCTTGCCAATCTTCAAATAAAATTATGAGCATTAAATAGCTAGAAACTGTAGACCACTCACTGTAATATTTTGTTCTTGTTTGCTTGTTTGGCAAGAATTTTTAAAATAAATTCTCATTCATCAAATTGAATGAGAACAGATGTAAAAAATGCAGAACAGAATCCATGCTTTGTTATGTAAATGATAATCTGCCTTTCTATATTAGGTGCAGGAATTATTGCCTTTTTCTTTCTTATTTATTGACCACATCATTTTGCTCTACTCTGGCAAATGTCAAAGACATTGCACTAAAATTATAGGATAAGGGATGTTAAGGTTCAGGAAAAATAGATTATTAAATTCAGCCACCATGCCTAACACAGCCTATTGCATAAATAGGGCTATTCTTCAACAGAAATTTGAACACAGTAGTGTTTCTGATAAAATATACATCCATAATACTTTTTCCAAATCCTGCATTATTCATGTAGCCAGATAACTTTCAAGATTACCTCTGACTGCTAATTGTAATTCAGCTCAATTGTGAATTAGTGAATGTGTGAGTGTGTGAGCATCAGGTATGTTATAGTTTATTCAGATCCAGTAACAGTAAATGAAATCAGCCCAGTCAAATAATAGTGTCAGGCAGAGTAAATGCCTGATTGCATTTTATCTGTCAAAACACACATTAACATCACCAGTGCCAGAATTATTATCTGAAGCCACAGCAGCATTTGTCTGCTTTCAAAAGGGATTTTATTCTTAGATAGTCTCCCTAAGATTAGGGAAGATTAGATTTTTTTCCACACTGCAGAATTCAGCAACTCATCTTTCATGCATAAACCAGCAGGAAACAAAACCAGTTTAAGAAATCCCTTTCCAAATTTCAATATTTTTCCCAACTTTGGCTACAGTGTTAGCCAGACCTTCTATCTGGATTACAGTTCACATGGTCTCAATTTGGTGCCTTCCCCTGCTCCTTTTTCCTTCTCAGCCATGCCAGGAAAGCAAACAACAATTGCTTCTCCTTCTGTGAACAAGACTTTTGATTCTATATACAGTGGTACCTTGGTACTCATTGTTAATTGGTTCCGGGAGACACATGAGTACTAAAAACAATGAATACAAAACACATTTTTCCCATAAGGAATAATGTAGTGACTCACAAGGCAGCCGATACTGACAGGTATTAGCTTGTGCATTGAATACCAAACAAATGACGAGTACGCAGACAATATTTTCACTTCAAAGTTGAGTACCAAATCCATTAAATTTCAAAGCAGTTGAGTACCAAGGTACCACTGTATCATAGAAGCGTTTCACTATATATATAA
Source organism: Pseudoxyrhopus heterurus (assembly GCA_032468235.1). Classification (NCBI taxonomy): domain Eukaryota; kingdom Metazoa; phylum Chordata; class Lepidosauria; order Squamata; genus Pseudoxyrhopus; species Pseudoxyrhopus heterurus. Next base: position 67,148 of record JANHJO010002645.1, read on the forward strand.
TATTTCTAGTTGTAAAGTGTCCAGAGTTGCTTTGGAAGTCAGGCAACCATAAATATATTGTAGTGCATCTTAACAAGAGTAGAATATAGGGTGACATAACCTAATCATTCTTTATGGATGGGCTTCCTTTATTTTATTTATAGTAAATAACATTTGTTATGTCTCCACATCTTATTTATAGAACATGGTTTTCCATGACCCCAAATGCATAGTTTTAATCAAGCTCTTAATTTCTGCTAGAATGATTAAATTGAAGCAACATATATTCATTAATTGAGGATGATGTTGAATAACATCATTTATGAACATTAACTTTTTCCACACAATAGAAGAGAAACCAGGTCATGTTAATTAAACCTGTGAATGCATATGCATTGCAAATATCTACTTTACACTCACATTTATACCAACAGCACTATCACACCAGCCTAAAACATAGAGAATAAGCAGTATTTCCATTTTCTAAAACGTTTCAGGGTTTTATTTTTCCTCATATTTTTAATATCCAAATGCTAAAGAGAAATCCATCATAGATTTACATTTACATTGTTGCATGGACTGAGCATATTAGTAATATTAAAGGATGAGATACTGATAAATCCTATGTCTTTTCCCACTATTACCCCACTGTAAGCAAAGAATCTTAAATCAAAATAGAAAAATAACAAAAAATAACTTTAATAAAAGCTCATGTTTCCCTACTTTTTTACTTAGGCCGCTCAACCTATAAAAAGATCTTTATACTTCTTTTCCACTCTACCATTGTAAGTAGTACATTGAATGCCACAGGCATCTTACCATTTCCTGAAACTGAAAACTGACATTACAAATAAGGATCTGTTTCAATGTCACTGCTGATAAAATGACATTCTCTTGTATAGCTTCCTTAGTAAATGCCAAGGGACTAATTGCAGCAGAGTAGTTTTGTACCATATCTTAGGAATCACTTCATAATTCTCAGATAGAAACTGAAGCGCATCTTGTTAGATAAGCCTTCCAGACATAATGAATAGACCCAATTAACATAATATCATTGGCAATTCCTTTTTATGCATTAAAGTATTTTCAAAAGAAAATGAAACACATCTAAAACAGGGACGGGCAAACCTATGAACCACAGCATAATTTTGGAAGGCCTTTGGACTGTCTTCAAGGCTTCTGCAAACAAATAATTCAGATCTCTGCCTTCTCATCTTCTGGGAGGGGAGGGAATTTATTTTATTTTTATATATTTGTGTTTTGGATTTTTTAATCAATCCCAATTTATGAAGAAACTGGGTGGCTTATAATACATTATGTCCAATACATATGTTAAAACAAAACATTTTTTTAAAAATGATAGGGCTATGATCACCATGACAGTTTTTTTTTTTTAAACCTAACTATTGGTCTGACTGATGCTAATATTGTATATTGACAGTACTGGTGCTGCTTTGGGGCAAGGAAAAATAAAGAAAATGTAGAATGACATTCCTCTTCTTTAGCTTTTGCCCTGGAAGAAGGTGCCCCTGAAGAGATAACTTTTGGAAATTGTAATGAAAAGTGAGAATGACTTTGAGAAACAAGGGGAAATGTCAGCCCACCCAACTAAACCAGTTAGAAAACATAACAAGATGAACTAATTCTTATTTATTATAAAGCTACATTAACAGAATCTTTCAAGTTTGAAAGGACAAACTTCTGGCTGCCATTTTTAAGTCCTTGACCAATTAAGGTTTGTTCCTTTCTGACCATTAAGTCACTGGGGACTCCTAATTCTCTTATTTAATTATTTCCTAGGTAGCATTTCTTCCTCCTGTTCCTCAAGGTCATTCTTACATACAATTACAGAAATAGAGGGTGCCACTCTCTGTGGCTAGAATGGCAGGCAACAGCATGAGATATTAAAACACTGTGGAATAGATCCCACTTCTCTGTAGTTAATGAAAAGAAGACACTTTTCCAAGGAGTCCCTGATTTGGAAAGAAACTGCAATATCAGCCTTGAGTATTCACTATTTTCTTAGTGAGTTTGGGGCCTAGATTGTCATTACATCAAGGCCCCCTTCATACCAGTGCCACCCAGTTTGACATGCTTTGCCTCTATTTACATACCAGTCTTTGGTCAACATTTGCACAACTACCATTTAGCATCCCACTTTCACCAGTTTTGTGTTCCCATACATTGTAAAGACAATTATACAATTTTAGCCTTCTCTTCTGATTTATTTATTTGATTTAGCGATACCCAACTCCAGAATAAGTCTGTGCAACTTACATTATAAACATTTTTTTTAAAGTAATAAACAGGAAGAGTATACATGTCCAGACATAAATTCCAAACACTTCATAAAATGCATCAGAATGTCAACAACCAACCTTTTCCAGATACTGGAGTCTCTTTAAGGACTTCCACAACACCATTATGGTGGGAGAAATACAATCAAAATACAAATTTCTTGGGACGTATTAGACATCTCTTGAAAGTCAAATCACTCTTGCATATCAATATTTATATATTTAACTATACTAGGAAAAGGAAAAAAATATGCACAGCTAAGTTAAAATACAAATAAAAGTGAACTGCCTGACAATCAGATGACTGAGGATGAGTACCTGCAGCAGACCTATGTAGTCATTTGGTCTTGAATAGATTGTTATCCTTGATCATGTTATCCTCTGATGTATCCCTGGGATGCTCTAAATTGTTTCTTTGGAAAATCTGATATAAGAAAGAAGAGGAAAAATACACTTCCACAATGGAACAGTTCAGGATGACTCTAAGCTGCTTGCAAACAGGAATGGGAATGATATGAAAGTGACATCACAAGGGCATATGCAATAAAAATTGGCTATGGAGACATCTTTGTTAGAGAGACATGTGGGTTTGTTTAGAAGGGTCTTCGGCACAAGTTGCTATAAGTCTTCAAGTACTCAATGAAAATTGAGTCAATTAATTCCAGAAGCTACTCAACTTAGCTTTCGGTCCAGATGAATATCGCAATTACCCTTTAGCTAAGGGAATTCCACCTTTTAACTTCCATTATTGAGAAATTTTCCTTTCTCCTTTTTGAAATCAAGGAGTTATAGCTTTCCCAACCAAATGAATGAATAGTTTGTTATGCCCCTGTCAATAGCTAGCTGTTTTATTCTTTCATTGTTGCAGAAACCAAAGAGTGAAGGATAGAGACCAGACAGAGCTCCATCTGCCATCTGTTTTTGCTGCTCCTCCTTTGGCTGGATAGTAGGAACAGTAGTCAGCTCATACAAGCAGCCTTAATGGACATTTGTTAGATGATTGAGATGCTGCTATTTGTGGGACAGACATTAAAGGCATTAAAAAAGAGAATGAAACAAAGAGAAGATAGGATTAAGGAAAGAGAAAGAGATATAAAGTATCCAAAATATAAAAGAGGCTCCGTCCATATTGCATATGCCCTGCTTGCTGATGACTAAAATCCCACCCACTATTGTCATATAGCCTCCTATAGACTGGATCTCTTGACAAAATAAAAGTTATACAACAGATCTTGGCTAAAGGCATTAGTTATGAATTTGGCTACAGAGAAATGATCTCATCAAAGCATTATCCTGAACGTCATCATTTAGATACTATGTTTATTTTATAAACTGACCATATTTACTCTTAATTGTTGTTATTGTCTATGTTTTATTTTGATTTGGACAGTCTTCTCTCATGTTTAATTGGTTTCCCCATCTTTCCAGTCTTCTCCCTTCGTTTTAAAGATACATGCAAATACAATTTAAATATATAAAGGCTGCAAGGTAATGTTTTCTGATATGAATAAATTATCTAGGCCCAGCAGTTCCAGTTTTGATCATGATTTAAGTGACACATAGATATTGAACTTGAATTTTTTGCATAGAAAGCCTGGACCAGAGAATTACAGCTATACGTGCAAACTACTTGCTTCGCATGATCAAAAGCTTGAGTTTCCATTTGCACACTCTTGATATACTTTCATCATTATCAAATTCTGCTCAGTTAAATGTCTGCAAGGGGTATTTTTGGTTAATGGAAATCAGCATTCTGTCATTCAGAAAACTGCAAAGAAATTGATGCTTACAATAAGAAGTTTGGATTGTTTTTATGGTGACAGAATTAGTGAGTGATGGAGAGACTTTAGCTTCATTAGCTTCCAGAGAAAGTTTGATGAGTGATGCTGTCAGGATCACAATAGGAAATTAAATGCAAATAGGGAGAATATGAATACACACAAACTGAAGCTGGTGTCTGCAAAATGTTTAAAATTGATCATGTAAGTAATTATTCCTAACCTTATATGGGCATAGTATATGCTTTTGTTGTGGTGTCCTATTTATGACAACATATTTTATTGCCAGCTCAATTACTGGCTTTTAATTTCTTAATTTTCTGAGATAATTTGTATGGTTACATTTTTATTCAGCTTCAGAATGAGAAAACTAATTTAAAACTTGCAATTTGATATCCTCTAGCATAAAAGAGATTTGCATTCTTTGTTTTTTTAATATGTTCATGTAATATAGGAGAGTTTTACTGTGAATTGTAATGGCAAAACTAGTTTTGGAACCTTATTAAATCACCACTATTAAAATATCTATTTTGTTTCTCTGCGTAGGATGGCTAATAAGAAAAAGGGTAAGTCTTCTGCATTTTTTTTCAGCAGAAGAAAACTTCATGTATATACATTCATGACCAGCTTTGTTGCTGAAATCTATGTGCCTTTTTTATCCCACTAGAATCTGAAAGTTTCTGCTGGTATGTCTAGTATGAGAAAAATCAACAAACAATTGTCTATAATTAGTCCTGAGGCACACCAATCGGTGTCATAAACCTAAATCTAGAACCTAAAATGTAAACCATGAAATCAAGTGAGATGAAAGAAATGGAATTAAAATTTAGAAGAAAAATAAAAAAATAGGCTTGAAGTTAAAATACGTCAGAAAAAGAGCCGTTGTGGTGCAATGGTTAGAATGTAGAATGTTAGAATGCAGGCTAATTCTGCTGACTACCTCTGTGGCCAGTCCCGCCACCTCTGCTGCTCCATCCCTGCTCCCGCCACTGTGTCCACTCAGCCCTCACCTCATCCCAGCCTAACGTCCAGTGTTGTGTCTGCCATCCCCGCCCCAGCTTCCTCCACCGCAGCCACCTCTGTGGCCGGTCCCACTGCTTCTGCTGCCTTTGTCCCCGCTTGGCCCTCACCTTGTTCATAATGGTGGCCTGTACTGTACATGCGCCAGGCGTGGCCTCACACTGCTCTCTGGCACCCCTTTTGGACTGCTGTGACGGCGTGGGCATTACATCAACAGTGCAGGGGTTGTCCCTTCAGCAGTTTTTTTTAGGGGTCAATGACCCCCACGGCATGTCAGACCCTCACAGTGTTTGTCGCTGGAGGATAAGTTATCTGCGTGGCAAGTTTGGTTGAGATTGGTCCAGGCGTTGAAGAGCAAATATGGCACATACACACCCACACACCCACATTCTGCTTTATATATATAGATATTTAGATAGCCACTCATCTCACAGTAAAATGACTTTGGAAGGATAAAAATTAAAAAAAGTTATAAAATCAAAATAATAAAATAAATGCAATTAAAATACATTGACCATATTATCAATAACAATGAAAAAATTGATATTAAAAACAATGCAGCAAATCTGTATCTATTATGGTGCAATCAATTAACAGCATTCTAGAATCAAAGAGCTGGAAGAAACAGATATCCATCTGCTCTAATCTTTCCTTAAAGCAGCACCATTCATCCACCTGTTCTTATAACCAGGCCCTTCTATTGCTTGCAGTTAATCAAGCAGAAAGGTGCAGTTGCCTCAATGATGGTTGATCTGAGTGTTTTCATACTATCTTGGTCACATAGAATATTTTCCTACCAGATTAATTATTCTTTCCTTGTCTATCAAAGAGGAGGCTTAAGAGTTCTCTGTTGAACACGTTTGATTGCCCTTGGTTTGTTCCTCTAAGATAGGCATGTCAAACTTGTGGCGTCACATTGTCATGTGATATATTGTGACTTTTATCCCCTTTGCTAAAATGGGAGTGGGGGTGGCCAGCGCATGACACATCTGGCCCACGGGCCACGAGTTTGAGAGGCCTGCTCTAAGGCTTTCCCTTTAGCTGTCAGATTACTGATTTGGTAAAGACCCAAATATTTTGATGGATGCATGTGTCTTAATAAATTTACATGTAGTATTTTCTTATGAGGTGTCACTGGAAAAGCAACTACATACAGATATATTCCTTCAAAACATCATTTTTGTAGGATTTGTATACCCTAATATTTGGATTGCAACATGCTTGCCAGAAGTAATGCCAAATGTTTTTATGTGTACTGAATCTGTGTAACCTTAGTCTAAAACACAGAACTTAGTTGATGAGTTTAGCTTCTCCCAAACTTCTTTATCCCCATCTATACCTTCTCTCTTTGTATGTGACTAATATGATATGGAGTATCTCATGATGTCAATGTCACATCCATAATATAATATCATCTTAGATGGTCCATACTATAAAAATGATCTCAATTTATAAAGATTTTGATTTCCCAGTGTATTTTCACATTATTTTTTCCCTATTTTTATAGAGGCAGTACATCTTAACCTCACTGAGGAAAATGATTAACATTTGAGCAGGCTTGACAAAAATGAAACCAATCAAGATGGCTTATTATTAATTAACTTATGTGTAATTTAGGAATAACCAATAATACTTTGTCCTATAAGGGATAAATGATTTATAGTTTTTTCCATGGTCTCCAAAGGCTGGAAAGGGAATGAGGAATTATAAGGAGGAAGCAATAATAACACCATGTAACCCATTGTAAACTGGCCTTTATTCAAGCTGTGATGGGGCATGGATTTTTAAGTGGAGAAGTTTGCATTCAAAATCATAAGCTCCCTGTCCTGTATAAATGAATGAGGTTAACCTCTAACTCAGAGTAAGATACATAACTGCTGTTAGGTTCCGTGTTTCTTGTAACTAGGTATTTATTTCATCCAAAATGAAAACCATAACAATGCTACTGTGTCGTTCTATTTCCAATATTAATCTCTGAGAATTAGGATTTGTGGATTATGTTTTTTTCTCTCAGCATTTGACATTCAGAAGCAAGTTTTCTCTTGACAATCAGCTAAAAGGATGTATCTCTGGTAGAAACATTTCTAAAATGCCATAGCACTATTTTTTGGCTGATTTGTGAGGATCAATGGCTGATCTAATGCCTATGTTTTATAAAGTAATACATGGATTTAAAAGGGCTTTTTAAAATTCATTTTTCTTACCTTTTATTTTTCTCATATTTATATAGCCACCCATCTCATGAAAAAATAATTCTAGGTGGCATGCAGCAATCAATAAAAGTTACAACATATAAAAAACAGTTATATAAAATATAAAAAGTTATCATTAAAAATGAAAAAAGAAACACTAAAAATTTTAAAATATTGAGGAATTTCCAGAAACTGTCTTCAGGAGAAATATTCCATAAAGTATGTCCCTGGGCAGACAAGGCTCATCTCTAAACTTGGTAGATGGTAAATGGAATATACTTTTTATGTTATACTTAATGGGATATGTTTATGTAATCAAAAGAGATCATCCCTTTTCTAGGTCATCCCTAAAACTAAGGAAAATTTCATGATGGTTAGGACAATTAATCAGTAGAATGACTTGCCTTCAGAAGTTGTGGGTACTCCAACACCGGAGGTTTTTAAGAAAAGATTGACAACCTTTTTGTCTGAAATTGTATAGTTTCCTGCTTGAACAGGAGGTTGGACTAGAAAACCTCCAAAATCCCTTCCAACTCTGTTATTCTGCTAGTTTCCTGCCACAAAGGGTTTTAAAGGTTAAAGGTTAAAACTAGTGTCTTGAGTTGGACCTAGAAACTGGCAGTCAATGCAGCTAATGGAGCAGAGATATAGCATGTGTTTTGTTAGGAACACACATATAACTGACCATATAGCTGCATTCTAAACCAGTTAAAGTTCCTGAATACTTTTCAAGGGCAGCTCCATATAGAGCACATTACAATAGTCCAATCTGGAAGTGATATGAGCGACTGTGAGAAGACCCTGCCAGTCTAGGAAAGAACACACTTGGTGCACAAGACAAAGCTGTGCAAAGGCCCTTCTAGACATGACTGCTACTTGTCCCTTGAGAAGGAATTGTGAATCTAGGAGAACCCCCAGATTGCACACTGAGCCTGGGACAGTGCCACTCCATACAGCATGAAAAATAGCAATAGCAATAGCACTGTATTTATATACTGCCTATTAGGGCTTGCAACCCTCTCTAAGCGGTTTACAATGTC
>JANHJO010002645.1:85179-96495 GCA_032468235.1 Pseudoxyrhopus heterurus
GGTTTCCTGGGTAAAATTAGGACCTCGGCTTATACTCGGGTCGGCTTATACTCGAGTATATACGGTATATATGTATTGCATTAGACATATATAGCATTGTAATTGCATTGTAGTTTTTATTGTATTTCTTTTGCTTTTTCGTTGAGCACTTTTTATGTATGTATCTCCATCCTTGTGTTTTGCTCCTTGTGTTTTGCTCCTTTTTTCATTATAAATTAAAAAAAGCAATAAAATATGGATAATTTTTAAAAGACTTGTTCATCGATAAGTAACATGATTATTTTTGAGGGGCAGGTTAAAAGTTGCAAACTGTCAGCCTAGAGATTATCCACTCACGGTTGTTGAGTATTTGGTATTTGTCTTTGTTTTTAAACCAAATTATGGATTTGGGGAATTCTGTGCCACTCAGACCCAGTCTGATTGGAGCCATTTATAAGTGCTGTAAGTAAGTGTGTGTATATTTACATAAGATTTAAAGTATTGTAAACGTTCCCCTCCCATTATAAAATACACAGAGGGAGAAAGAGGTCAGTATGGGGCAGAAAGCAGAATGTTTAAAAAGTCAGCGGACAGTTGTCATAGGAATGCATGTATCATCAGATAAACTTTTTTGTCTGCCTTGAGGATAGCCAGAATTAAGAACTTATCCAAGCATAAAAGCAAAACCTATTTTCCAACCTATATCATTCTTTCTGCAGCAAAGATTTTCTATTTCATCAAAGGCAACAGTCCATAAAGCAATATCCACCAACAGGTTTAGAAAACAATGCATTGCTAAGTACAGTGGTAAAATTATATTTTTGCTACTTGCAATTCAGTAAAATGATCTTGTGTCAAAACAGAGGGGGGGGTGGAAATAGCTCAAATATTACCCAGGCAAAGTTTTATTTAATACATAAAGATCAATTGTCCTTTCCTGTATGTCAAAAGTATTCCGTAAATATTTATTTTGTACTATAAGTCAATCTATAATTAAAACAGGCAATCCATTTAACTTTATAGCAGTGAAGAAACTCTTGGGTGAAGAAATGTATTCCCTGGAAGGAAATTATTAAGGGATACAATGGTAGACTTGTAATCAAAACTGAGTGATGATACCCTTGCTTTCCATTTATTCATCCATCAACTAGTAACAATCTACGTTCTGAAACAGCAATATTCAGATGTAAGAGAAAGAGGACTGGAAGGGGACCAAATACAGGCTACACCTTCCATCTTGCAACAGCCATATGTAACCTACAAGTATATAGGAAGTCCTCAACTTGCAACCAGAGTTGAGACCAGAATTTCAATTGTTACATGCTAGTTGCTAGGCTCCCAAATTTGATCACATGGGGATGCTACAATGATTGTAAGTATGAAGACTGATCATAAGTCACTTTTTTTTTTAGTGCTGTTGTAATTCAAATGGAGAATTCATAGCCTGATTGCTCTTTAGAAGGCCAGATCCTGAAGATGAAACTCAAATACTTTGGCCACCTCATGAGAAGGAAGGACTCACTGGAGAAGAGCCTGATGCTGGGAGCAACTGAGGGCAAAAGAAGAAGGGGACGACAGAGAATGGCTGGATGGAGTCACTGAAGCAGTTGGTGCAAGCTTAGATGGACTCTGGGGGATGGTGGAGGACAGGAGGGCCTGGAGGAACGTTGTCCATGGGGTCACGATGGATCGGACATGACTTCACAACTAACATCAACAACAGCAACAATAGTAAATGCTAGAGGGTAACAGAAAGTTATATTTTAATATTCAATTATTCAAATATAGGGAGTTTCTCCTCTTAAGTTATTATGTTCTTCTTCTCATTATATTCTAACTTAGAATATAGTTATTGTATATAATTTGATCATGCACTAAAACTTCAAACTAGAAAACATGGAGTTATATGGTTTTATTTTCTCATCTGAAGACCTCTGTGAGAAAATTAATGGGCTACGGCACAAACTTAGAACTTGTTCTAATAATCTTTTTACATCTCATTCACTATAACAGTCACATCTAAGAATTAAATTATTGCTTGATTTTTCTCTAATTGTGCTTTAAAATATGTACAATATTTTCTGATCATATTTTCTTTATATAAATAAAAATATGGAGGTCTCTCTTCTCTTTTCAGAAAAATAGTCTAATTTATTCTGAGGTTGTAAACTTTTTCCTTTTAGGTTTTTTTTAAAGAAGTAATGCAGTCACAGGCAAAGTTCATAAAACATATTTTTCTACAAACACAATTTCTTCTAATGCATCTTTAACTACCAAAATGATATTTCATATGACCAAAATAAACCTGTCATTGTTGTAAAACTGAATTTGAATGAGGAGATGTGTCACTTGTTCTGCATTTATGTATGCCTTCTAGCGGTATCTGTGGGAGGCGAGGTCAAAAAATCAAAATGGCACCCTCCAACAAATGCCCTTTTGCAATGTGTCATCCTCTCTGATCCATTTCCAGTGATAGCAGCAACATTTCTTACTCTCCAAATTGTCCCTCTCTACACACATCACTCAGAGAAGATCAGAGTATTAATGAAGTCATTTTAATCTTGAGGCAGTGAGTGATATTTTGGCCCCAGTTCACCACAAATTCCACTCTGCTATTTAAAGCATCTGCTCCTATATTTACATAAGTTAGACCAATGTGGAAGACTGTTCAATGAAAGTGTAAATACAACATGAATTTAAGAAAACTATTTAAATGATGAGAATATGAAATTCCATTTTGACAGCCAAGGAAAAATAATCCTTTTATAATTTCCATTACTGTCCTTTAGGAATAGTTTTTATTCCTGTATCCATATTTAATTCAAAATAAATAGGCTCATAGTTGTCCCTTGTCTCAAAAATATCACATTACATCCCTAAAGAAATTATTATTTTGGAACAAAATGTGTGAATGGATATGTTTTAAAGTCAGTATATATATATATTTATAATTGAAAAACAAACATAAATATTATAGGGGCTGGGGTAATCACTATTTGTTCATGGTACAATATAACTTTTATTTTGAATATTTTATCATGAACGATAAATCATAAGTTTTGAAAGAAAGACAAGTCTAGCTTGTCTTCATTTTTCATATTAAGCAGTTGTCCATAGTCCTGAATACTGAAAAGACCCCCCCTTGCTAGTTATTATAACAAAATTGCTAAACAAGCAATGCTTGTTTTTTCTTAACATATCAGCCCATAATGTAAATATAGTTATATATGTTAAAATGTCTTTTCAGTATTCTGCCCTTCTCCTTTTCCTCCTTTCCCTTTTGTAAAATTAGGGTATGAGGATTTTAATTGCTGCAGGCCTTGCTGCAGGCCCTGTGGCAGTCAGGGCAATGGACTTTACTTCTTTTTCTCAATATCTGAAATTGACAGAACTGAAAACAATCACGGTTACTTTCAATTCTGGATATTTGGGATTGAATATTATGACTGAGTAGAAGTATCCTAAATTAAAAGCGGAGTGGAAAGCTGAGAAAGTAACATGACACAGAAGTCAGAGAGATTGTCGAAAGTCCACTGCAGCTTCCTTTAGATGAGATTCTTCAGTTCACTTAGATGTGGATTGGAAAGACTATTGCTGTAGCAAAAGAACATCTTTTTAAGCTCATGATTTTATTTTGTTCTGTTTGTAAACTAGTTTCAGTTTTGGATGGTGCGTGCAATGCAAAATTTATTATTTTCACAATCTGTTATAAATTGGTAGAGAATTTAGCCGTAGAGGACCACAAAACCCCAATTAGCTGGATTGTTTATATGTTATGCAGAATGACTAATCAGATAACCACATTTTAGCCTAGCTTGTAGCATAAATTAGTCCTGTGTATTTAAGTACTGTGTATGATTCAGCATATTTTGCAAAGCAGAAAATTGGATTAATTGAGTAAATCATGTTTAAATAAGCCAAGGGAAAGCATATCATGCAGAGATAGCCATTACAGACTATGCAACTTTTTTAAATAGCATATTTCCTTCATTCATATGGAGTTTATTTTAAAATACTTGGCAATTATTAAATGTATTTATGTTTAATGTCAAAATACAATTGCGGCACACTATTATAGGAGCAAAAAAGCAAGATTTCTTCATATCAGCGCTGCTCTTTTTCACAGTGGCTTTGTTTGACTTTTCATAGATCAACTCAATTTAACACTGCCTAGAAAGAGCTTAATTTTGTGAAAATAACATTTGTTTTCCACACAGATTAAAATGAGAACTAAAGATAATCCCAAAGGGAAATCTTTTTAGACAGAAATAGATTGCAACGTGATTTATCAAGATTTTTTCTTCAAATTGTTGTTTATATCTGAATAACACTGAACATTTTATACATTTTCTAGATAGTCACATTTAATCAACAGGATTGTGAAGTAAACATGCACTGCATAAAATTGTGCTAATTGCAGTGTTTTAAGTAATGAAGTAAACATGCACTGCACTAGAATGATGTGTTTGAGAATATAGTCTAGGAATGTACAGTTATTTTATCTTGACTATCAATATTTCCTTGGAATTTCCTAGAAATTCTATCATTAGTCATTTTGCTGCTAGGTAAAATAACTTGATTAATAACACTGAAGTAGAATATGATTAGCATTTGGTATAACGTATGTTTCAATAATTTAAAATCAGAAAAAGTATACATAACATAAAAGTTCTGCCAATATAGGCACATTTTCCTTAAGAGTCAATTAAAACATGCAGTGAAAATGTGTCTACGTGTTCTCACAGTTGTTAGGCCTTAAGATAGATCCACGTGCATCAATTCCACAACATATATAATATGGTACTGTCTTTTCTCCAGAAAGATTGCCAAATTAAACAAAGCTGACTTTTTGTTCCTGCTCCTTCAATGTTTTCAATGGTTTATTTATTATTTAAAAAGATTTTACATACAGGTTAAAATTACGCTAAAATATGTACTAAGATCATTTAACATCAAAAAACTTAGTATAACTTTATTGTTTTTCCTTTGACAAATGTAATTCTCTGGTCCTGAAGGCAACACAGAAGAAGATCCTCTCCTGAAGAAAGTTGTTAGTGGAGTCATCTTCAAAATGTCATTAGTGACAGGCTCACAATAGAGAGGCAGTCCCTTACCCTTAAGCCATTTAGGTCTTGAAAGGTCATTGCCAACATCTTTTGTTGTCCTTGATAAGCAATGGCCATCAGTATAGATTTTTCAGTATTAGTGTGATCTCTGAACTTTATATCTTAAGACTTTAGCTTGCACAATTCATCCACTGATACATGAAAGCTCATTGGATGTTAGTTGAACAGGTCATTCTTTCTCAATTCACCAACTTCACAGGATTGTTATAGGAATAAAATGAGGAATGACTCCCATATATCCAGTCTTGAGCTCTTTAAGAAAATATAGGATATAAATGCAAGAAACAAATTGCACTGAACAGCAACAGAGAAGGAAATAGAACATGGTAGGTAGAAATACTTAAAGGATAGTATGTGTGTGTGCATATGTGTGTCCTCTAAAGCTTTCACTACATTGAATATGCATTCTTTCTCCTTGTGAAAATATTGTAGGAATATCAAAAAGGTTTCAATACTATTTTCCAAATCTTTTTCATATCCTTTCTCTGGATGGTTTAAACCATTTAATTAAATGAATACAATATGAAATGTGTAGGCCAGCTATATAGTTCCAAATCTACAGGCCTTTCAATGAGATTTGAGCAGACCTGAAAGTTGTGTGCTTTGTCAAAACATGTAGACACAATAGTCATATTTCTTCCCCCTCTCTCCTATTCACTGACTTCTTTATGGTTCATTACTTGTTGCTTTTTTCATGATAGCAAAAAATAGCTTTCAAGAGGCTCTCATCTGCTTTATGCCATTAGTCCATGAGATATTTGCCAAGGACTTCTCATGAAGCCAAAAAGAATGATTTCTGTCATATTTAAAGTACATATTGTATTCTTGCTATCCACATTTAAGAAGAAAATAACTACAGGATTTTTTTTTTAATTTCAGGAACAAATATTTAGAAAAGAAAAGTACTAAGTACTTTATGGAACAAAGTTTCTCTAATGTTTAAATCAGTAAAAAATTAGCCAATCTTGGTTACACAAGATATGTATTATATGCACCATTGAATAAGCAAGTAGGAAAAATGACCAGAAAATTATATGTGGAATTTCAAAATTGTTTTAAAATGCTGATATGTAAGTGAGTTAAAAGAATTTGGAAAAAATAGAATTTTTTTTAAAAAGGTCAAATCAAAATTAGTATTACTTACTTATCCCTAAATATTTGCATTCAGGTGTTAATGCCTTAGTCACACACAGACAATTCACATATCCTGTTGAATTGGGACCAAGCAACCAATTCAAAACCAGCTCTGGACCTCCGTAGTTACATGATATTGGATAGTTTTAAATGCTAAGTGTGGTTTCCTTGCATTTTCTTTCTATGGCTATGTGGACTCATGTAATATATGTTTTTAACTAGCAGGAATTCTTGTCTACTAAGTCAGTCTTTCCTATTCATTTCATTCATTTTATCTTTAGGTTTCTGGTCCTGCACATGTAAGAAGCATAATATCTTGTTCATTCCCCATTCCAGCTGCCACAGCCATGTTTATATATTGAGGTAATGTCAGTCCTCCCAGGTACACAATATAGGAAACATGACAAGATGAACTATTTCTACTTTATTTTATGGGTATACAGTCAAACCTCACTTTGTGACTGCAATCCGTTCCTGGACTGTGGGCATGAACTGAAATGGTTGTGTTCTGAAGTGATCCTCACTGCGCATGCGCAGAAGGGAAAATGGCATGGAAAGGAATCTTTCCACACCATTTTTTTGTTTGCCAACTGAGTTTTGAGTTGGGAACCAATTCAAAATTTGGCTGGCTTTTTTGTTCGTGCTGTGAATTATCAAATCTAATAACAAACTTGGCAACCAAATCTGCTAGCCTTTATGCTCAGTTGAAGGGAAGATGCTGCTGAAGGTTTCAGATATCCAACTTTACCTGTGTACATTTCTATAAACTCAAGGGCTTAAGGAATTGATTTTTGGAGGCTACCCATCTTTGTTGTGCAGGATTCATTCCCAGTTACCCTTAACAGATGAAAGTAAAAAATGCACTTCTTTGTGTTAGCAAACTGTATTGAATTCCATTGAACAGCTGCAGCAGTA
Source organism: Pseudoxyrhopus heterurus (assembly GCA_032468235.1). Classification (NCBI taxonomy): domain Eukaryota; kingdom Metazoa; phylum Chordata; class Lepidosauria; order Squamata; genus Pseudoxyrhopus; species Pseudoxyrhopus heterurus. The sequence continues at coordinate 92,334 of JANHJO010002645.1, forward strand.
TTGAATGATTTATGCTATGAAATCATAGTTTTCAACAAAAAGTAAATAAATCAGCTGGTTTTTCTTTTATGTATGGAGAATTATATATGCTGCACAAATCACCTATCACTTTCTTTTTTCTCTGATGTTTTGTGCCTGTTATATTGCATATTCTCCAAGTAATATAGATCAAGCACAGATATTATTCAGATGCTCTGAAGCAGAATGTTAAATGTAGTGCTGTAAGAGCTGGTTCTCAATTGATCAACAAACTAGTATCATTTTATGCCTCCTTCCTGAGATAGATGATAGATAGATGTGAATTAAAGAAAGAAAGAGAGTGAGAAAGAGTGAGAGATGATAGATATATAGAAAGAGAGATAGATGATAGACAGACAATAGACAGACAGACAATTTCACCTTCCTGAGATAGATGATAGATAGATCTGAGAGAAAGAAAGAAATTGAGTGAGAAAGACATACATGACAGACAAACAGACTGACAAACAGACAGTTGTTCTGTTCATTATTTGCTCATTCTCATCCAGTGCTAACATAAAATAAATTCCTTTAACATTTTAATATTTCCCAATCATTATATCTGATCAGTCCAGGATCAAATATCTTTCTTTGGTTTTTAATAATGAATCTTGCCGCAGGTTTTTAGTTGGGCACCTTCCCAACAATTGGATCTCATTTGCAAAGACCATACTGTAAGTCTCTATTGTAAATATGTCTTTATTTTTATTTATTATTTGTCATATTTAAAAACTGCCCATCTCCCTCATCCACAGGTTCTGGGCAATGTACAATAAAACACATGATACCCTCACTTTAAATATGCATAGAAGCATACTGAATTTTAATAGGAATTAGCAACTTGAGTCACCATGAGCGAATAGGCAGCAATATAAATTCAATAAATAAATAAACTACCATCCATAGTGCTTTAATATCAAATCCTTTTGGAAGAAAAACATTGTTGACAAAAATTTTGTCCATTATGTCCAAAGTGAACTAAATTGAGATTTGTTAAAGCGTGGGCTTACTGAATATCTACATTTGCAACTTAAATGAAAAAGTTTCAATGCTCTGAACTCACCAAATAGTGTGAGAAATAAACTTTCAACTCATTCATCACTGTTCCTCTTACTGTGTCTCAACAGTAAAATAAGGCTGAGTTTTAACAATTAGTTTTTGACCTGATTCTCATTTATTGAACAAACTAAATGTGAGAGAATGTAAAGAGGCTGGGAAAGGAATCAAAACAGCTCCTTTGTAGCTAATCAGATGTAATAAAAATGTTTCCTAATCCAAGATGGCCTTTTGTACTAATGAGCTTCACTGCCTGGCAGATCTATTTCTGCCTTTTTGCTCATGTTTTGTAAAATAAATTGCAAGCTGTCAACTATTTTAACTCTCTTTGCTACAAAAATACTACAAAAAAAGTCCTTGTTTAGTGACCTTCAAAACTGTAAAGTAAAATAAAATGGAACCAAGATTGCAAGCACAGTTGTGGTTTCACTTGGCAACTGTTTTGCTTAGCAACCAGGTTGCCATTCTTAATTATGGTTGCTAAATGAGGACTAGCCATATGTCCAACTCTGCTGTCTCCTTCTTATTCTAGTAACTTCAGCTGATTATCTGTGCATGTTTAATCATAGAGAGGTTACTTTTATGCAAAATGTTAAAAATGACAGCAGCTAGATATTTTAATTATCATTATTATTACTAAATCAAATATGCATTGTGGAAATCAATTAAAATATAGTCCCCTGGAGTACAATAAATTATATACAAGCTACAGGAACAAGCTAAAAAATGAATTGGATGAGCAAGACAATTTAAAGTGTAAGTCTACAAGATGAGTTTCAATACTAATACAAAGAACAGCTTTCTTTGGATCAGGTATATTTTTCTTTATCTAAGATATATACAAATATTCTTAAGATGTATAATCTCTAGTGTATCTCTCCAAGACCAAAGTTGCTTCTATCTTTGTTTAGTTTCTTTTTTTATGGAATTTCTCAAAAACTGCCAAAACTCTATCAAAGAGCCCCTTAACAGTTGCCACATAGACAAGAATCTCATCCATAGATCCTAAAATATACAGTCCTTTGTTTTTCTATAAATTTTGGAGACACTCATGAGTCCTAAAGAAATTTTACATTGTTTGTAACAACCTGGTGAATTAAAGTGTCAAATTGTGAGATTCTAATACCAATACTAGTTAATCCAGGTGTATCTCAGAAAATCAGCAGGATTTATTGTTCATATAGCATAATTATAATATAATGATTCATTACAATATAATGATTCACAGAATCTCCTTTCTGAAGGATATAAAAGGCAAATCAATTCTAGGTAAGAATTGATATTAGACCATCTTTGAGAACAATATACAAAATAATCAACCACATTAGTGTTCCAAACAAATTACACTTTGAAGAAACTGAGTAAGCAGTTTGCACATGGTTATCTATCAATCGCGAAGCGAACCGGTAGTTACACTGGTTGAAACCCATCCCTGCTCCAATCAGATCTCTCCATATTCACTTGGTGTAGTTAATCACTCTAAGTATGTTTATCACATGGAGCTAGACATTAATTAGATTATTGTGTTCTATTACAAATTTAAACAATTTAATTAAATCATTTCTGCAGGGAATAAAATATCTCTGCAAAACAGTTTATATGTAATACAGGTTTGTATAGTACTCAGAAGGCTGGAGACCAGCAAGAAGATTGAGTACATTCACTGGTGGGGTAAAACCAATTATTTAACAAGGGTGTTTGGGAGAAACTTTATTAGACAGAAATCCATTATTCTACATTCTGCTTTTTATTTTTGTCTGTAAGAAATTAAAACTGTTGAAAAAAAGGCATCAGTGTCCAAGTGGTGGCCTTAAAAATGGCCTTATTTGTAGTAAATATGAGGAACTTGATATTGTTTTAAGCACCTGAAACTGGGAAGTGACTATACTTTGTCAAGCTGCAATAGTAGCTCTTATTGGTTTCCAAACAGAACAGATGTTATCAATCTGGAAATGGTCTGCACTTATATAGTTTTAAAACTACAGAAAAAGCAACCACAAGTATCTAAATTAAGTTTTAAGTACTTTTAAGGTACAAATTAAGAAAAAAACTTGGTTGTTTCACAGTGCACAGTTGATGTTACCTACCAATAGTTTGGTTAATGAAACCTCTGCAAGAAAACAACCAAGCTCAGAAAGAACCAAGGATTCCTCATTTCAATCCTGAGCTACAAACATTCACCTTTAAAAGTCTTTTCTTCGTCTACAGAGAATGTAAGTCATAAATGATCTTTCATTTAGCTATTATCATTTTTTATTATATAATCATTTTACAGGTTTTTTAAAAAAAAGATAATTTGTGTTAGCCATCAGCTCAGAAAGATATGATGATGAAAATAATATATTTTATTTTAGATATAATGCATCTAATATATTATATCCAATATATTATTAGATATCCATCCCATAGATTCTGGCACTTAATACTGATGAGTTACAGAAGTTAATGCTAAATAAAAGGTTTTGGAACAGCCCAGGTTAAGAGGGTACTGAAATATTTTATGTTCCTCACATATGCCGTCCAGAGTCCTTCGGGAGCGGGGCGGCATATAAATTGTATTAATAAATAAATAAAGCATATTTTATATCAACTGCCATATATACTCGACTATAAGCCGACCTGAGTATAAGTCGAGGTCCTAATTTTACCCAGGAAAACCGGGTAAAATTATTGACCCGAGTATAAACTGATCAGTGCTTATACTCAAGTCGGCTTATACTAATCAGCTGATTTTTGGGCCTAAATTGATGCCTGTGCAGCGCGTCTGCGCAGGTATCAATTTAGACCCAAAATGGGCCACTTTTTGGGACCAAATCGGCTGTTTTGGGGCCTAAATTGATGCCTGTGCAGGCGCACTGCGCAGACATCAATTTAGGCTCAAAAATCAGCTGATTTAGGCCCAAAAAGGGGCCGATTCGGGCCCGAAAATCGGCTCATTTTTGGCTTCAAATCAGCTGATTTCAGGGCTAAATTGATGCCTGCTTTGCGGGCATCAATTTAGCCCCCAAAAGTAGTTGACTCGAGTATAAGCCGAGGGTGGTTTTTTCAGCCCTTTTTGAGGGCTGAAAAACTCAGCTTATACTCGAGT
>JANHJO010002645.1:98976-115260 GCA_032468235.1 Pseudoxyrhopus heterurus
GGGGCCAGCCACAATTTCTACCACCGGTACGGGCGTACCGGGGCGTGTAGGCTGAATCCCATCACTGTGTATAAGGACAAGTACCTTCACTATATCCAGTATATTCTGTCCTCAGCATAAACTCATGCATATAAATGACATTTGCACTTATTATTAAGTAATATTATCAGGTGATTTGGGGGGGATGTCAAATTATTGGTTAACTCTGGAAGTACCTGGACAGGTCTATTGACATTTTTGGAAGTAGTTTGCCATTGCCTATGTCAAGCACAGAAAATCAGGAGTCCAGGCACTTCAAATGAATATAGAATTAAAGACATTAAGCTTGTCAACTGGAAAGCTAACAACCCAGTTCAAGACCCAAGCATTGCATGATGAGGTGAGCTCCCATTATTTGCTGCAGCTCTTGCCAATATAGCTTTTTGAAATCATGCAAATGCAAGTAGATAAATAGGTGGGAAGGTAACAGTGTTCCACTTGCATCAACATATAGTCATGGAGTTCACATGACTATGGAAGTGTCTTTGGACAACGCTGGCTCCGTCAGCTAAGAAATGGAGATGAGCACCACCCCAAAAGTAGGACATAACTGGACAGGGGAAACCTTTACCTATATCTTTAATCCTCTCTACAACAATATGAGCTATTAACAATCAAAGCAAATTGGTGGTAGTTAAAAGTCAACAATTCAAGATGAGCTGAATATAGGTCTCTTGTGGATGCGAAGGGACTTGAGACTAATGATGTGTTTGACTCCTCCCTTGGGCGCAGCCTGGTCATCTCCTACAGCCTCCTTCTTAGGGCTGAGAGTCAGTGACTGGCCCAAAGTCACCCAGCTGGCTTTCATGGCTAGAACTCATACTTTCCCGGTTCTGATACCATAACCACTTAATAAAACTGGCTCTTCACTAGATGATTTAGTAAATTATATTCTGGTCACAAAATATAAAGAAAACATACTAAAAATTAATTTGATCAATGATAACAAAATGAATCTGCCACATTGTTATTTAATGAGAGCTTCTACTCTGTGATTAAGTTATTTAAAAAATATGCTTCAGGATTTATATACACTCTATTATTCTTGTCATGGGGAGATACAGCTGGGCACTGAAACTTCCACCCCAGCAAGGGCTTCACATTTATATTTGAGGCTGCACGATTCAGGTGCTCTATATCCTGAATGCTCTACCTGATACTCAGTTGCTGCAATTTGGGAGTCTATAATTTACAAAATACTGTTATATATCACTTCCCATAAGTATCTTTGTATATGATTTATCAGTTTATTGCCACTTCTGCTATATTATGAACATTATATCTGCAAAATATCGTTAAAAGCAGAAACCTATACAAAGGATAAAAAGACTGATTTATACTCAAATTCAGCTGTTATAAAACATATTTTTCAGTGTTAGTCTCCTATTATCAAATAAGAACAGCCTCTGTTACTGTGAACACAAACAAAATTAAGTTTTGAGGAGCACCTTGCAAGTTGTAAATTATATAAATAGGATTTGAAGAATAACAGATACTTGGCATTAAAGCTGTTAAGGTCTAGTAGATAATCAAATTCAATATCAACAAATATGATATTGTTTTTGCTACTTCAGGCAAACATTTGCAGCCCACAAATAATGCTTCTGAATATACGTAAGTGGTTTTTTTCATACTTTTTAGAATAAAATTCCATTTCGCTTTGCAGACACAGACAAACTGGGCATGGGTGTGGCAGCACATGATGCATCCGGCTGCGAGTTTGACAGCCCTGATCTAAATGGACCTTTTCCTCTCATATGCTACTGTCCCTTGAACATCTTCTTTCTCTCAGTTCTCAGATTTCCTCTGAAGCTATATAAATTGGAGTTGGGTGGCTATAACAAATTTATAAATAAATACATAAAAATAAATAAATATTCCTTCTCATAGTCCTCTTTTTCTCTTTCCCTACATCTAAATGGACCTTTCCCCCTCCTCATATGCTACAGTCCCTTGAACATCTTTCTCTCAGTTCTTCACTTAGGCTTAAGAATAAGCTTCCATTCATATGAATAATGTCTTTTTTTCCTATCCCAAGCTTAATTTTTGTATGATACAGATGAAGAGCTGATGCTGCAGGCTGGAATCAAAGATTCCACAGGCCATGTTTCATTTCTGAGGAAGAGTTTCCCACACTATAACTTAATCATTTTGGCTTTTAGATTTTTTTTCTACATATTGACATTAGACAACAGGTGGTCATAGGGTAATTTTTAAAAAGTTGTAGATACGGTTATCTACTTCCCGGTTTTCCAGTAAGGAGGATGCTTTCATATGGTAAGCATTTTTGGTACTACAAAACTTAGTAGTTCAGTAATTCATTCAGATTCATCATTCATATTCATTCATTCTTTAAGAATTCTTCAGTACTATTGTTCAGACTGGTGGGTTATTTTTCATATTTCATAGAAATTATCACCTCTATCCAGCTTCCAAAATGAAAAGCTTTCACTTACAGTATTATACATGTGGAGTCCTTGGTGTTCTCTGAGCTTGGTTATGTGCTTGCAGACATTTCAGTACCTAACTAGATAACATTATCAGTGCTTGTGAGTATGGGGTTTGCTTCCTGTTTATACACAGTAGTTTGCTCTGCTGTGGGGAAGTGTTTTTTTCCATGGTAGTTAGATTAGGGTTTTGTTTTTACTTGATTGCTTGTCTGGTGTTAATTATCTGGGTGTCAGTTGCTGGAGAGGATGTGTTCTGGTGTTTTTGTTTCCTTTGTGTTATCTTTTTGCGGTAATGAAAGCTGACAAGGATTTCCTCAATTTACACCACTTTGAAGGGGATTAGTGGGCACAGAGGAGGAGGGGCTGCTTGAGTTTTTTAAAAAATGTGTGGAGTTGAAAGTTCCTTACTCCAATGGAATGGAAATATTACAAGTGAGTGATTTCCAGTCCCTACATCCTAAGAAATATGTATTTTGTTTACATCTTTGAATCCTTTCCTCCACTTCAGGCACTGTCTATGACCATGGTCAGAGGCTTTGAGAAAAGCATCTAATTTCAGAGTAGGTGACTGAATTTCATGCTACCTTAATCATACTTAATAGGATTTCTATTACAATATAAATAGTGGTTCAATAGCTGGGCAGCTGCATCTTGTAACAAATGCTCAGGTTTTTAATCTTTTTTTCTGCTTTGTGGGGTAAATAATACAACTTTAATTTCTTCAGGACCACCACTGGCTTATGAGAAGTGCAATTCTGGATGAATTCCTCATTGCTTGGTTGGACAGAGCATTAACTGATGCAAAAGGTTCTCAGCATCCCATGATTGTCAGGATGAAGATGATCAGCAAATTCTCTTCAAACTGATCCAGAAGGACTAGAAGTTGTGCCACATGGAAAACGTCTATAATACCATTCCAACAGTTTTCTTGGCATGCTTTATCTACATGTAAAGCTTTCTTTTTAATGGTTTTGTTTAATCATTTAAAATCATATGTTACTCAATCTTTCAACAATACTATTTAAAAATGTGTTAGTGATGAGGGTATGTTATATCTAAAATTTTAATAAAACAGCCAGAATACTTCTGATAATGCACATGAGGAATATTCTGCCAGCTATAGTAATTTACATATAGACAAATTGAAAAGATAATTACAAACATGCTCAGGCATGTCTCATGCACACAAGAGCTTCTTCCATGCTGAATGATCTGAGCCACATCATCCTGCTTCCTCTGAGAAATATGTCATCAAGCCTAGCAGGTTAAGAATGTTCGTGTGCTTTTTAAATGCAAACCTCTTTTGCATCTGATGAGAGAAGTCTGTATTCTTAAAAAAAGGGCTCCACAAAACTCTTTGTCAGAGATATATAAACTATAGTTAGTGAATCTCTTTCATACAGACCCTGTATGTGTTGTGCCTCCTTTTGCTGCTGCTTCTAACACTTCCCATGCTAGTGACTGTTGTCATAAATGTCTTTCTGTTCTGCCAGGCTTAACCGTGAGGCAGGGAGTGTAGAAAGTTGGTGTGACTTTTCACAGTCTATGTGAGACATAACAGCTGTGCTGACATTGCTGTGGGTCATGATTTGTGAGATAGATCAAAATGGGTCCACACAACGTGCTAAGCCAAAATCAGACGAACGATATTATGGGTGTAGCATGATCTGTGAGCACAACCAGTTGTCAATTAAATAAACTTAGAAAAGGCTGGGTTCTCACACCAAGGCTTATAACAGTGAGACTCATTCACAGCCTGTTCAAACATTCATTTCTGAATCCCTGAAGAGATCTACTGAGGATTAAAATGTATTCAGTTGAATGTTATTTCTGTTGTAAACAATGCTGGCTGTGAATTGTGAGTTTTAGACCAGCAGAGTTAGAAAATGCCAAGCTGAAGAAGGATATGCTCAGGTTTAGCTCTTCACTTCAATAGAGGAGCTAGATTTAAACCCTCAATTGCAGCAATCATTTGTTTCCCCAAGAGAATGCTGGCTTGATGCCATTGCATGCATGGAAAAGAAATCTTGCTAGGATAACTGAGACAACTTATCAAAAGTTGAATACACTGCCTCATAGTTTGGACACCAGGTCCTTTTCACATATACTGTTGCCAAACTGGGTCCCCCAATATATGTGCCTTTCATTTTTCTTACCCAATATGGAACATTAATTTCTCCCTGTTAAATTCCATCCTATTCCTTTCAGTCCACTTTTCAAAGTTTCCTAGATCTTTTTGGTTTTTCTACCTCTTTGTTAAAGTATAAGCCATCCTTTCCAGCTTTGTTTCTTCTGCACAGTTATAAATATCCCCTGAGCTTTTTCAAGTCATTGATACAAGCCCCTGTGGCATTCTACTCAATACTTCTTCAGGTTAAAGTAGAGGTTTTAACAAGCACTTTTAGTACAATTGTTCCGCTACTTATTAGTCCCTGAGAGATAAGCTATTTAGGATGGTGTAGCCCTATCTCTATGCACTATGCTTTTTCTTGATCTATAAACTAGTAATTATCAAAGAAGATAAGGTTAGTCTGGCAATAATTTGTATATGACAAACACATGCTGATACCTGTTAATTGTAGCATGCTTAGCCAATCACACTGCTTAACAATCTGTTTGAGGATCTTGCCAACTATAAAGAAGCTTAGAGATCTATAGTTCCAGGTCCTCCTCCTTCTTGAAGGTGGGAATAGTATTGCTTCTTCACTCTCATGCAATTTTAAGTACAGTGGAACCTCGGTTCACAACTGCTTCGGTTTGCAACCAAATCGGTTTGCAACCAAAAAATCAGCTAAATGTTCGACTCGGTTCAAGAACAAATCCTTCGTTCACAACCAAACTTCCTGAGGATGAAGAAAACTCAAGAGAGAAAACACCTGAAGGAGAGTGTCCTTCCATTGCAGAGGCGGACTCTGCCGTAAAACAACAACCTCTCTCTTGCTCAGAATCGACCGACTGAACAGTTTTCTCTGTTGTTCTTGATTTTCTCAGTGTTTGTATTAAAGGATTTTACTGTTACAGTGTGATTTCTGTGGCATATTTAACTACAGTACTGTATTTGTGTGCTTCAAAATCTTAAAAAAACAATAGAGTTCATAGGGGTCTGGAATGGATCGATCGTATTTCCATACAACCCAATGGGAAAATTTGTTTCAGTTCATAACCGCCTCAGTTCACAACCAAAGTTATGGAATGAATTGTGGTCATGAATCGAGGTTCCACTGTATAATAATTTTCCATTGTTCCAGTTCCTTAAATTGGGGCTATTCTTCACAAACAACATGCAGGTCTTAAGAGGGAAGAGAAATTTCAGCAGCCTCTCTTTCAATGACCAGACTGGATAGCAATTCAGTTCTGGCAAACTGACAGCATGACATGGGATAGTTGGTATGCAGCTGTTAAATATATCTGACCCAAACCTACAAAACACAGAATAGACCTACATGCAGTTCCCTATAGTTTGCTTGGGATTAAAATCTTTCAAAAGAGGCTCTGGCCCATTTCTGGTATTATATAAAGTTCTTAAACTACAACTAGCCCAAGTGTGTTTCTCTATGGCAGCCTTTCTTAACCGGGGTTCCATAAAATTATGATTCTTTATCATTTCACTTTTTTCTTCTTTTAGAAACAAATCCATAAAAGACTGCTCCAGTCTTTTAAAAAAGTGCTTCTCCTTAATGGATTTAATGATTGAAGAAGATGAGAATTAAATAAGGGATTGAGGTGTTTTCTGGAACAATTAAGAGGGAATTAGTTTGTTAACATCTGCTGAAGAGAAGGTCAAAAGTCGCTATATTCATAACTTTAGTCTTTTTCTCATTTTTCTTTTCTTGCACTTTTTTCTTTCCTATTTTTTATTTAGATTGACTTTTATTTTTTGTGAAATTCTTAATAAATAGAAATAAAAAATATTGGCAATGCTTAGACAGTTTTACTACAGAAAATATTGATTCATTGAGCTGAAATCAGCACATCTCCCAGTCCTTTTGTATATAACACTACAATGCCACATCACTCAATATTAGTGGTTGGTTGGTTTACATTTATTTCAGGACTAATAAAAAAGATTGCCTGGGGACATGCTTTTCTTGAAGCCAACACTTCTGCTTTGGAATTGTTCATTTGGCAGGGTTAACTTCAATCATTCAATCTTTGATGTTATCTTGCTAAAATTGCTAAAATTGTTGAACTTCTTTTGTCTTATTTATTTTCTTGTATTACCAAAATTTGTACTTTAAAAAAAAACAGGTTTATAGATGATTTTTACTTATTTATATGTCCCACCCTGTATTCATTTTAGAATATTCACATTATAACAACAAGCACAAGAAGAAGAATTGCTGTATAAAAATATAGTAAGATGGTGCAATAGTTAAAATTCAGTATTTCAGGCAAACTCTGCTCACAATCTGGAGTTTGATCCCGAAAAGGCTCAATGTTGACTTAGCTTTCTATCCTTCTGAGATTAATAAAATTAGTACGCAGATTGTTGGGGGCAATATGCTGACATTGTAAACTGCCCAGAGAATTACGTAAAGCAATGTGATGGTATATAAGTCTAAGTGCTATTAATTATTCTACATTAATTTCTTTAGAATTTACAGTAATTTCAATGCTGAGGGAATAACACATTTAAAAAAACATGTTGTAATAATAGAATAACAGTATAAGTTAGATTTCTCTATTTATCACATTTGATATTTATTTTTAAAAAACCTTAAAACAATTCTCCCAAATTGATTATACTTTCAATGTAGCCTGATTGAGTTATTGCATGCTATCAAGTTATTGTTGATTCTTAATGTATAATATGATATGTCCCTAAGGCATGATGATCTGTCCTTAACCTTGTCTTTCAAGTCTTCCATTGGCACCCTATTGTCATTGTAACTAAGTCTATCCACCATGCTGCTGGTCATCCTCTTCTCTTCTCTTCTCTTCTCTTCTCTTCTCTTCTCTTCTCTTCTCTTCTCTTCTCTTCTCTTCTCTTCTCTTCTCTTTTTTCTTCTCGCCCAGCTGTTTTGGGCAAATTTATAGATTAGCTCATTACCAGCTGAGAATTTTTCTCAGCTTCTTTTGTAATAATTTGGTAGCAATGAGCAAAACAGAGAATTCAGATGCCTGTCTCCTCATCTGATTGGCAGATTGTATAATGTGCTACATGCACCAAAAGGTGGTTTACCATTGTCAATAGGCACATCTACTGTATTCAGTATCATCTAGTCTGGATTTGAATTATGATAATGGTCTTGCTCTTCTGTATCTCAGAAAATGTTGTCTTGGAAACTGTCAACTGTTCCCAGTGACTAAACATCTTATTTAGATGCAGACATTTAGCCTGTACTCTCTGAGTAAAGTTGTTTGCTTTCAAATGACATCAGTGTATTGATGATCTTACCTAGCCAAGTAATGAAACACCTGCAAGCAAAACCCAGATCAAAGAGCACCACAGTTCGAGCTACATATATATTTTCTCCTATTGAAGACATTTAATTTCTTAATATCTAGAATCACTTCAAGATAAGAAGTAAGTCATTGTCATTGATTTTATTTTGGCAGACTGCCCTAACTTTTTAGAAAGAGTTATCCAAAGTAGATTGGAGTAAATTTAAAGTTCAGATACATATGCTGTATATTGAAGTAATATAGTCCAGGAATAGATATGCTATATCTTTCAGTTGATCATGTTATTTGCTTTGCAAGTTCTATTCTGTAAAATGGAAATAATTGTAGCCTATTGCAAAGATAGTTACTAGAGACAACTCAGTAATATTTTTCAAATTAAGCAAGTTATCCCTTGTGATTGATTGTGAAGAAACAGAACAATATTCTACCACAGGCTTATTACATGAGTTTCAGCAAGAATAAATTCTTACGATTTGAAAAAAAGCAAATGTACTTTTTTGTTTTACCATTCCAGAATTCTTTCATGCAAACACTCTGATAATATATAGCCTTCAGACAAGGCATTTTCTAATATAAAACACATCAGTATGACATTTTACTGTGCACAGAGTAGAAAGAAATGGTTCACAAATTTTCTTTCTCCACTTTTGCTTCCATATTTCCATTATTGGCCACGAGTAATAAATTGCATCTGCAAAAGCAGAGAACTTCACCCTCAAAAGAAATGTCTAAAAATGCATTATAATGAATTATCACTGTCCCTCAGGAATTAGAATAGATGTAAAAGGTAAGATAAATAGCTCGAGGAACAAAAAATGAATTTAGTTTTTATTTTTTTGCTTTAATATTTATTTTAGTATTTATTTTACTTTAGTACTTATATTCATCTTGAAACAATACATTGGGGAGCATTTATACAAAATTTGAATTAAAATATATTTCAGTTTTTTAAAAAATATGGTGTTTGATATTTTGAACAATTAATAACATTAATGATATTAATACTAAATAAATAATTTGGAATGTTGAAGATGGAAGAATCAAGTATAAGTAATACTCTGAATATATATGATAAATGGAGTAACTGATACCCTATCAAAGAAGAACTAAGCAACAGTAGATTTTATGAACAGTTCAAAAAATTTAAGCAGGGAAGGAAATTGAGAGATAATCTCCCTCCTTACCATGTATATAAACATTGTATGTACCTGTAGCCATGATAGACTAATGGTAGCATGGATTAAATGAGCAATGATTCGCCAAGCACAATTCCAATTCCTATATGATATAGTTCTTAAGATTTTGGGCAAAATATGGAGATATAGACATAGGGAGCTTATGCAGGGACACACCTCCCTAATAACTCTACACATTTACAAATTGTGAGCACATAATGCAAATGTTTGATTTGATTATACCAGCAGAATAAACAATTCCCTGTGATAAATGTCACATAAACTGTTAATATGTTTAAATGAAAGGAGTTTTACATTTCCTTTATGCATAATTAAAGGAACAAATTGGGTCTGATTTCAGAAGAAACTTAGGTTTATAATAAAAATTTGTGTTTAGCTTGAAATTATATCTTTCTTTTGGAGTGTTTTTCTATTTTTCAAAAAGCATTGAAATTCTTTTTTGTTTTTTTGAAAAAGCAGTAGTAAATCTGCTTATGTATACTCTGTGTGTATTCAAATTCTAGAGGTAGAAGTGTAATATTTGATTAGTTACAAAAGCAAAATAAATATTATTTTATTCTTTGCATAATATGTTGTCACACTTTTGGAACAGGATTATGTTTTCAGTTATAAGAGAAAGAAGGAGCAAAAATGTTGGAATAAAAAATAATAAAATAAATTAATATAATTAACACAGCATCATGAGTAAAGCAGTTTAACCATTCAGAAGGCTGAGATGATTATTATCCACAGTACTAGTAATGGAGGATGATGACAAGGGAAACTGAAAGAACATATCATTCTAGTTTAGATACTGGCTCTATCATCTTGCCAATGGTGGTAACCAATGGGAATGGATGCATACGAAGGAAGGAAGAATCCATCTTCCCACATAGTTAATTAACCAGGCCTAATCTATGAGTGTGAAATAGATAAATCTGTGAGGAACCTCTTGTTATTTGAGTCAAGAGGCAGATAGACTTAAAATGTCCAGGAAGGTACCTTAAGCAGTGTTTGGGGTAGAACAAGTTTAGACTATACCAATAAAAAAAAATGGTCAGGAAAATAAAATCCTGTCATCCTTCTCTGCTAAGGAATATTGCTTGGGTTTCCTGGGAAAGTGTTTGTTCTCCAGAGAAACAACAAAATGCCAATTGCCATGATGCCCAGAAGCACAAGAAGAAAGCCAGAGAAATACAGCTATGTGGTATGAGAGGTACAATATCAAACACTGTACTGAGATATTATGTTCACACTAACAGGTTTTTTTCACTAATAAAAACACTTTCACCAGAAAGAACTGTTAGTCTCTTCAGACTCTCAACACTGCATCTTTCAATGCTTTACAGCATAATTTCAAAGGCACTGTATACAGTACTAAAAAAATATTATTTGCATTTCAGTACTGAGAATTTTGTTTATAATAATTTTTTTCCTAATGATCTCTGGTGAAGAATTTGTCTTTTCAGTGTTACAGTACACTGAAGTAACATTTTCACTGAGCTATGGCCAAGATTTTTTTTAAACTTGAAGTAGCAGTGGTGGGATTCAATTTTTTTTACTACCAGTTCTGTGGGTATGGCTTGGTGGGCATGGCTATGCGATCAGCCAACCAGAGGTGGTATTTGCTAGTTCTCCAATCCAATCAAAATTATCACTACCGGTTCTTCCAAACCTGTCAGAACTGGCTGAATACCACCTCTGTGATATCTTTGCTTCATATGAAGAAGATATTTTTGCCCTTAGGTATGAATTTAAAATTAACATTAAATTGAATTTGTCACACTCTTGCCTATTCAGACAGATTCTTTGATAACTTTTTGCAACCCCTTTTTGCATTTATTGACTAAAATAATAAAAAACTGTCTACCTCACTATTGTCATCCTTCCCATGTGCCCAGTAAACTGACTCATGTAGGAATTAAAAGTCCACTATTTACAGCAGTGCTCATAAAATTGTATAATGATGAGCTTTGAAGTAAGTATTATCATGAAGAGAGAAATTGATCAATATGTTATCACAACACTGATAAAATAGGATCAATAAATAAGGATAGAATTAATTTAACAAGCAGTTTATCATATTTCACCACTCCCCCATTCCTCAAATCATCCTCTCAAAAGAAGCAGCTAGCTGGAGAAATTCTAGATGAACAATTAAGAAATAATTTAAAGTCATATCTTGCCCTATTTTAGCTTAAGTTTCTCCTCCTGCTTCCTCAGGCTCATTGATAGGTCAAAGACAGATTTACATCTGAAGGGGAAGGGAAAGGACTCTAAATCTTAAATTGCCTCACAATGAATCAGACCATTGATCCACTTAATTCAGTTCTGTTTATATTAGAACTGGGCAGAGTTCACCTCTATGCAATCTGTCAATTGTTTTTAGAAATACAAAATCCACCAGCCACACTTTGGTGTAAAATACACTTAGAATAAAGTAATTATATTTTAAAAGAAGTATAAGGATATAAGGGCATGGAGAACTGCTGTAACATAGATTTAGTTAGATTTCCTTCTTTTTTCTCCTTCTCTGTCCTTATTTTTTTCTTCAAACCATACTTCAGTTTTTTGTTTTATTTTACACTTTGTATAACATTGCTTGTGTTAAAAGGGCAGATTATTATGGGCATTATCTAAGCATGTATTTAGTAAAACTAAACTAAGCTTTGAATTTAATTCCCAAGTTCTGAAGCAGCAAATTAAATTAAATTTGGTTCTTTGGCATTATTTTGGAAAGTTTTGAAGGCAATTTGGACTTTCTGGCTTTGCAAGACTGTGCAAATAACAAGGGTGATCAATGTCATCTGAGTGTTATGTCAAGTCTACAAAGGGTCCAGATCATGGGTGTCAAACTCATGTCATCATGGTGGCATCATGTGACATATCAGGACTTTTTTATCCTTTGTTAAATCGGGCATGGGCATGGCCAGCACATGACAAATTATTGCTACAATGAATTCCCTAATATGTGCTCTACTCATGTTATGGTTCTCCCAGAGATTAGCATGGCTGGGGCCATTCAAATCTCTGGGAGAACCTAACATGAATATGCCATAAAGACCTGGCTTTTTCCAAGGTTCTGGCCTAGGGCTGGATTAGGTGTCCATCAATGAGAAGTTTCAGTGAATGTTGATTTACCATTCAGTAGATAGTGAATTCTGATTATCCTTCCTTTTCTGTTGTGCTTGTTGTTTTATATCTTTGGTTTTTAATTTTGTGTATTGCCCAAGAGCTGGGTAGCCGTAGTAACAGAATTATAAATAAATATGTCATTCTCAGAAAAAATAAGCATTAATTGTCTATTAGCCATGCCATCAACCTTCCAATTATAATAAACAATAAAGGGTATAGATTATGATATTTAATAACAGCTTATAGTTTTTAAAATGGCATAAGATGCTATCTTCATTGTTTCAGTTCAACCTTTGTATATGGTTTACACTGAAGAATGTAAGATCTCCTGTCCTCTTCTTAATGTTGTAGGAGGAATAATTTAATATGTAACCCTTGATGTTAGGATTTATATTCTCTAAAGGTTATAGCATCCATGGTGTTTATATCACACTCTGCAAAAAAAAAAAAATGAAGCAGCCTGTGGTTAAATCTTTTATCAAAACAAATCTCAGTTGGATCAAAATGAATCTTATTGCATTCAAATTTCACATTTAAATATGATCTTGGCTGGTTTGCACCTAACTCACCTCCTTATATTCAGGAAATTATTCTGAGTATCAGTTGAAACTGAGAACTCAGTCCAATCAAACAAAAATCCATTATTCATTATCCAAGTATATGTAGCTGTACAAATAATCGTATTCAATCATGTGAGTAAATAACTTATCAAAGTTTATCTGATTAACAGTGAACTAAATCAATTTAAAACACAGGCAGAGGACCTGTTGGAAGGGACACTTGGTGAATAAAAGCTCTCCCCCAAACCTTTCTCATTCTTTTCAGCAATGAATCTGATAAAACATGCTAGATGATCAGTAAAGGTCAAAGACAATATATTTATCCAATTCAAGGTTGTTAAGCAACATTGACTGCAATGGGCTCCCCATCTCTCTCTCTTTTTTCAAGGTTTAAAGATTTAGCCAATCTTTATCAATAGAATAGAATGTGTTAGCTTATTACAACAGCTCTTGCTCCAGTATGAAAATCTTTTATGCAATCCTTCCTTCCTTTCATTTTCTCTTAAAATAGATGTTTCTTTAGATATAACTAACCACCATGTAAATGGGTATTTTATCTTTCTTATACATATATATTCCTATGTCTTTTCCCTTACATAGATTTTGCAATGTGATCTGTTCATTTTATTTATAATGGCACAAGTAAGTCTTTTCATTTTATAATACTAATGCTAATTATATTATAATACTAATTATTATAATACTAATGGCATTAATACTGTCTATATGATTTTTCATCACATTTAAATTTAAATTTATTATAAACCTCTAAGGAAAATATTCCAAGACTTCCATATTACTTTTTCATAGATTTCATTCACATCATTTGAAAATATTATTACCCACTGAATAAACATGAAATCTTCAAATATTTTTGAAGATTTTATTGCTTTATTTACCTCTGTCTTCAATCTATCACCATCATACCCTTTTTCACTTACAATAGATTTCCTCATTGATTTAAAATGATAATTTGGATCATGAAGAATTAGAGTAACTTTGGGAGTTATTTATAAATACACCAAGTTATTTGTTGGTATCGTATTTATTTCTTAAGTATCTTAGTACCTCCAAATCCCTTTTCACAATCCACATTTATATGTAGTTTCCAATATACATACATACATACAAATGGGCAATATAGTTGTCAGGCCTCAAAAATCAAAAAGGACATGTAGTGAATCTTCTAAGTAAGGTTCTTTATTTATATTTTATTTTTCTAGATCTGTGGACAGAATCTTGCCAAAGTAAAGCAAACTACATGAAACTTATATTCTGTTGTCAGGAATGCACTTCCACCCTCCTGAGAATCCACCTTCTTACTACATTCTACCATGGTAGAAAAAATATCATGGTGATATACAAGCTATATGCCATATTTGTTCCCAGAAGGACACTAACTAACCTGCACAAAATAAAAAAGCTCATTGTGTTGAAGGAGAGTAAAAGTGAGAGTCTGAAAGTTTGTCTAACCACAGTAAGACTCATCATGAAAGGCAACAATTTTCTGGACAAGGAAAAATGATGTCTCTAGGTAGAAAGAATCTTCTAGACAGAAAACAGGAAGATGGTTGGTAGCATGTAACTTAAAACACCAAGAGATGTTCCCTGTCATTGGAAATGTACAATCATGTTCATCTGTCTGATTTAGCCATAGTCTTAGCCATAGTCTTAACCTTCTGGAGAAGTTTTTTCATCCAGGGTTTCCATGGACTGGAAGAAGACAAAAAGAAACTTCAGTGATGGAAGTGAAGAATGCAATAGTTATTCCAAAAAGAAAAAGACAGTGGTAAGGATGACTCACTGTAGAATGGAACAAAGTTGTCAATTTCAGATCATGATATCTAGGGTAGTATCTCCCAGGTGCAAAGATCCATGATGTGACAGAGATGTTTGTCCAGTTAATCAAAGCTACTGATCACTATCCCTTTCATCTTTAAATATTGGTCCTACATGCAAATATATAAGGATGAAGCTTATGCTGTTACATCATAATTCATGTTTTGTCACTTCTATGAAATTTCAGCTGTTGCAGCACTCTAGTTGTTTTCAAAACCTTTCTTAATCAAGTAGAAGTCAAGCAGTATTTACATAGCAAGTCATATAAGAAAATTGTTTTTAATTAAGATATCCTCAAATAGCCTCGAACTCTATCTTCATTAATTTTGATTTGCTGCAATATCTGCTTATTTGACGATAATACAGTTATCAAAGTGAAACAATTAATTTCATACATTGAGATGCCACAAATATTCAATAACCGTTCAGTCATAACATTTATTAAGTATATAGTGATTTCAGTTACACTAACCAGACCCAGAGGCAATCAACAGGCCAATAGCTGACATCTTCAGAAATTTTAGTGCATCAGTGAACATCAGTAAATCTCCCCTATTTTTGTTGCTGTTCTGCAGTTCTCATAAAAAATCTAGGCAGATTGGTTAAGTCTCAGAGAGCCACCTCTGCTCAAAAGTCATTAAGAATTTTTAATGACTTAAAAGTAATTAAGAACATAATAATAAAAAATAAACATAATAATCAAAACAAAATGCACAAACATATTGCTCTTTTAACTTGGACATGTTTTTTCAAATGGATTCTGATCTTGCCATGCTGGTAATACCTTCAGAAGTTGTGGCTGCTTCATCACTGGAGGCTTTCAAGAAGAGACTGGACAGCCATTGGAATTGAATTGGTAGTCTCCTGCTTGAGCAGGGGTTGGACTAGAAAATCTACAAGGTCCCTTCCAACTCTGTTATTCGGTAATGCATCTAAATATCATAACTAATATAATGCTATATGAACATTTTCTTTCTCTCTCTCTTTGGTAACAAACTTTATATGAATATGCTTGGAAATCTGCATTAGAAAATTAATACTATTGAAAAGTTTGGAAGATAACATTTATATAAAAATATATCTGGTTTTAAAATAGCTACTCAAGATTTAATTGCATTTATTAATTGACATTGCCCTAAGAATTATTGAAAAGTTTCACTATATCAGAAATTAGATTTAATTAAATACACTATATAATGACGTTTTGTGTTTAACAAATTTGACAGAAAAAATGAAAAAAAAATTAAATTGTAAAAGAAAAAGTCAAGAATAACAAAAAACAAGAAAGGTACCTAAAGAAGTGACTTCTTATCTTTGCAACTTTTTTAAACCATTTACCATCTCCACTTTGCGTGTTGCATATCATAGTTCCCTTCATCTCATCAACTCTTTTGAATTTATAAATTGCAAAATCAGCAGTTTATTATCTCTTTTCAGAAAAAAAGTATATAAAGGGTTTTTAGACTTTTAATAAGTAATTGTTTATTGTAATCTCATTCTTGTTAATCAACATTTTATATGTGGCGCTGTGACATATTTAAAAAATGCACTAGATCCACACCATCCTTCTGAATCTAGGCAAATACATTGCTTTTGATGATCTAGGTAGCTAATATATTGCCAAGAAAGTCAATGTTTACATGTCACATGATTTCTAAGAGAGAGAGAGAGAGAGAGAGA
>JANHJO010002646.1:29467-40967 GCA_032468235.1 Pseudoxyrhopus heterurus
GGCCACAGGTACAGGGGGCAGGTTCAAAGCTCAACAGAGGGTATAAAATCCAAGAGACCCTCATCAGCTCCGCCCTTTTTCCTCTGCCCAGGAGCTCCAAGCCATGTGGTCCTGTTCATCAATAAACCTGCTTTCCAAGCAGTCACCATGCTTCCAGGGTCTTTTTTCCCACTTGGAACTGAACCCAGAAAGATATTTCTTCCAACACACCCATAGAACTGATTTTCAATATAATGTTTTTTTCCATTTAAACCGTAGAACCGATTCAACTATATCATAACTGACTTCTCAGAGATGCTTCTGAAGAAGACTATTTTTTCCACTCTCTGATTTAACACTCTTGCAAAGAAAAGCCTGTTAATCCTTCGTGGCTGATTCTTCCGTCACAAAATCCTCTCCTGCCCAAGGATCTTTATCACAGGTCTCGACCTGTTTGCTCTTGTCCAGTGGCCTTCAAGTCCTTTGCACTCACCAGCCGTGCAGCCTGATTGGTGCCAAGCAGAGGTTCACATTAGAGCGTTTTGTGTAAGCTGGGAAAAAATAGATCAGGGTTCCTGGAAGACTTGAGTTAAGTGGGCAGGAGAAACTGGAGCAGGGGAGAGAGAGATCAAGACAGGCATTCACAGGATGTGAGAAGTGTTGCAGGGATCATCTTTTAAACCCCTCCTTAGATGCTGTGATGCTACGCTTCCAATTTTGTCGTGGCTTTGCTTAATCTGTACTAACTTGCCTTGTTTGGGAGTTTTTGTATTTTTTGTATTTATTTTTGTTTATCAACATGAATAAAATACAAAACAGTAAAACAGAAGAACAAGCATCCAACACTAACAAAGAAAAATAAGAGAGAAAAAACCTTTGTGTACAAAAAAAAAGGGGGGGGGGTGAATCCCAAATGTCAAATATATCTAAGATTTAAAGAATCCACCCCGGCTGGATGCTGAAAAATGGACAAATTTAAAAAAAAAGTCAGATAGGTTCTCCTCCCATTAGCTAATGGATCTACAAATAATTATGAAACTTCCCATCCATATTCAACAAAAATACATTAAATAAACAGATATTCCAGATGAGAGAATCTATCTATCTAATAATCAAATTGTCCCAACATCTAGGCATTAATATATAAATGTAAAGGCTTGCTTGTTTTATGCTAGTGTGACGTTTCCTTGAAAAACTAGCATAAAGGGAGACACAGTGCAAAATAAGGAGATATGGTGTCAAATGTTTGTCACCTCGATGTTCACAACAAACGTGCTCTTAATTTTTCACAACCTTATTTTTAATCACTGCTTGCCCCCAACCTCTCTTCTACTTGGTCTTGTGTTCTGTGTAGAGTAGAACTCATTTCTTCTCTTTCCAACAGCTGGGTGTCTAATGTGTATGGTTATCATGGCAGAGGAAGAATACATCACAGCGCTATTAATTTTACTGGTATTCTTCATTATGTATTTTGAATGTATTTTATTGAATGTATTTTATTTTATCTTATTTTCTTCTTATGTTCTTGATGAATTTATTTTACTTTATCTTATTCTCTTCTTATGTACACTGAGACCATATGCACCAAAGACAAATTCCTCGTGTGTCCAATCACACTTGGCCAATAAATTCTGATTGATAAATTCTGATTGAATTATGTTGTGTAACAGATTCGCCCAGGTGAAAACTTGTCCTACAAGAACCTTCCCCAGCTGAGCCACCACAGAATCAGAATCCAACTTGAGTTCTACGATTAGAGGAGTCCTTTTGCTTTTCATTTTGATTAAGAGAATCAGACAAGATGCTGGTGGCCATAATAACAGGACTTCCTAAAAACAGGAGTGGCCTTTGCAGGTATGGAAGTAACAAAGAGACAACTTGCACAACTAAAATGGCCACACAACATATTGGTAAATGCATGAGTAAAAGGAAGAAAAGGATTTTGATGGGGAAATGTTCAAGTGAGTTGTCTTGGCATTTTTCCAAATCTTTGACACAAATTATGCCCGTACAAATCTCATAATAGCATTTTTCTTTTTGCCAAAAAAGTGAATTCTTGCATGAAAATGATCAATTGCATAATTGTGAACTGGCATACAGCAGGTGAAACCTGATTAGAGGTACGTATTTGAAATGTGCTATCAGTTCTCACACAAACGAATTGAGCAGTGACTGGATTTCCTTTGGCTTAAACGGGTGTGTGTGTGTGTGTGTGTGTGTGTAATTAATTAAAACTACTTTTAGAAACTGGAAAGTTGAGCACGATGGAGCACATCTAACTCTCTTTGAAAAGACACCTCAAACTCCTGAAGGAAATTGGGAGGGTTTTTTCCCCCTTTCATTTTGCTCAAACTTTATCTTGAAATGACAACTGAGGTCAAGTGTCCTTCAGCTGAAATGCAGCACCTGCTGCTATGGCCATAAGCCTCTGGGCAGCAGCAGGGAAGTGATTTGTCATTGTGATTTCTGGGTTTTTAATAAACTTCCCTGGGTCGCCTGCAGCCCTGAGAGTCCCTGCTAATCTTCTGCCTAACTTCTAAACGGCTTTGACCCGCTGAGCATCAGAGTCTGGATAAGGTCAGCCAAGTGCAGTTTGCTGAGAAACTCTAGGAAGCTATTTCTAACCCTGCTCAAGGATGTATAATAAAATGCATCCTGGAGACCTCAAGCAATGAGAACTTATATGAAATCTTGCCATTCTGTCCCTCAAAGACACGAAGTGATACAGATGCTATTCACATACATTATATAAAGTCACAATGATCACCCATCATTCTGGGACAATCAGAATAGAACTGGAAGGTAACTTGGAGGTCTTCTAGTCCAACCCCCTGCTCAAGCAGGAGACCCTCGACCATTTCAGATACGTGGCTGTCCGGTCTCTTCTTAAAAGCCTCCACTGTTGGAGCGCCCACAACTTCTGGAGGCAAAGCCATTCCAGTGGTTGATTGTCCTCACTGTTAGGAAGTTCCTCCTTAATTCCAGGTTGCTACTCAAACCACATTACAGCCCTTATGAGCTGGGTGACTTGCTGCCTTTGAAACTAGAGCTCAAGGATGCTGTTCTGGGCATGCTGGAAAGCGTTCCAGGCATGGGAACCTATGCTTTCCCAAGGTTCCTACTACCTAGTAAGTTACTCCTTTGGTAGTGATTAAAGGACCCAGGCTAGGATACTGTGAGTCCTAGTCATGCCTTAGCCACTGAGTAACTAGTAACTAGTCCCTGTCTCTTAGCCCTAGGAAGGAGGTGAGGGCAACAACCAAGAAGATTGCAGTCCAGGCATCACCAGGAATCAATTCTGACTCCCAAACAAACAATTTCCAGAGCTGCTCCATTTAATTTCCAGGTCTGGGAAAGAAATGTTAGAAACATGGTATTCTCTTTATAAAGCAGATGGACACTATCAAACGAAGACGTTCTAATTCACACTAAAAGAAAATATATATTTCATTTTATAGTATTTTATAGTGAAAATTTCAAAAATAGAATGCTTTTTTAAAAACCATTTCACAGTCATTTTATTATACTAAATAACAAATACAGAGACTTGGTCACATACGTGATGAAATAATTTCCCTGTTATCTTTGCTCTGTAGAAATGCTACGCTTGCATCTTAATTTTTTGTTACCGCCGTTAACCACATTTGTAAGTTTGTACCAAGTGAGCCAAGTCTATGAAAATTGAGATTTACTTAAAACTGATTACTTAGCTACGGTTTTCTCTACTTTGGAAAAAAAAATATTTTCCATTATTAGATATTCCTACTTTATTTATGCTGAAGTCATCAATTTAATTCTTGTGTAACCTGAATGTAATTTCCCTATTCAAGTATTTTGAGGCATATATATTATTTTTCTACCTCTGTAAGTGAGGGGCAAATTAACACGATTGCTGTGCATGACTCCAAGTACATTTATGCAACGTTTACTTGGAAGGTGGAGATTCTCGGCTGTGAGTTTCATCTCTGAAAATTTCAGATCCTGCCTCATGTGGAAAGCCTAACAAAAGTGGAAAACCTTGTTTAATACAATTATTTTTAGCACCTCTCTGGAAAGTTGTGATGGGGTAATTTTAAATCATTTTTTTGTAAATGTTTATATTATTTATTGAAGAAATAAATCTGCATTCACGGCAAAAGTCCAAAGAGCATGTTCTCCATATTAATCATGTCACATTCATAATAGAAACCGTCAGGTGTTAAGAGTTATTGTTTAAGTTAAAATGTGGGCATATGCTTGACATTTTCAGAACTTGGCAAGGACAATGAGAGAAATAAACTATGGGATTCTATTTATATGCATTAAGGGAACCTGATGTAATGCTTTTTTAGGAGGTGAAGAGTCCACTAAATAAACAATTATATATTTTGATGGATTCAATACACACAAATGTATTTGTGAAGAACACTATCTCTTTTTTCAACAGATAAATCTGAGAAAATCCCTAAAATATATTGCAAATTGAATATAGATAAATGTTGCAAGCAACCCAAACTTTGCAATAAATCAAAAGAGAAAAACACAGATAAGTTTTAAGAAAATCTTCCCTCTCCCTTCATTTGGGTTTCTTTATCCCTTCATAGATAGGACGTACGAGTTATTACAGCTGCTATTCTTTAAGCAATATCTGCATTTCAATCAGACCAGAGGCAATTCTACCAAAATGTAAGTGGCAATAAAAATTCTGAAAAGCAGAACTACCAAACATAAAGGAAACAATCCAGTTTTGGAAAATGTATGGGAAACTCAAAAAGACTATAATAAAAATGCTGGATTAATTTTAAAAAAATGAAAATGGATTTAATAAAATTCCAGTAGTGCAGTAGATTACAAAACAACAACAACAACCTTTTGCTTTACATTTCACAATATTTCAAGTCCTTTTCAACAAAAAGTCTAGAAGTGATTTCCAAGAAGAAACAAAACTAAATAACTTCCTCTCTTTAATAAAACTGTCCATTTCGCCATCTCTGTCAACTCCATCACCCTTACAGTCCACTCTTCCGTTGTGGGAATTAGCCTGTCTTTCCATCTTTGTGTATGTAAGATTTTCACCCTTGTCAAGATATATAATCATGAAGTTCTGAATTTTCTGGCATTATCATCTCGACTTTTTTGACCGTGGGCACCCCTGTTAAGTCATGCTAACCTTTCTGTTACTTTATATGGAAAAGTGTTTTCAACAAGAGCTACATTTGTCAGAACACCAAGAACTAAACCTAGCAGATGACCTCTTCAGCTCTCAGCCCATATATTATGGAAATCCTCTGAGCTTTACATGCGCAGTGTAATCGCCTATCGTATTTTTAACCATGGAATGGGTCCCAGATAGCGCTTGGTGGAATCAATTGTATCCTTTTCTTCTGACTTTGGTGGATGTGTGAGCTTAGCAGTCCCCGGTGCTGTAGCAAAGCTTCAGGAATTATGACTTCTGGTATCAAAGGACGGGATATTTATGAGCTGAACTCAATGCAGACACATTACTTCCTTGCTCATTTTTGACACTTCCTATTGTAACCAGGATAATTAGTGCCACACCACGGAAACTTGTTGAAGTAAATTTCCTCTTGCTGAATATAATGTAGTTAGCAGATTGGCTGCAGGCTCCATCCTTGGAGTCAAAGGATTGCTTTTTACAAGTTGCAAATATTTTTTTCCCCTGAACTTGTTAGAATATTAGGAGACTTGCCAGATGCTTCAGGCCAAGAGGGAAACTGCCTAGATATGTTGAGAAATGTAACATTTGAGTTTTAAATTTAACTGCCTTTTTTAATGCAATAGCTGTTGTAATGATGATAGTGAAAGAGTCACAGGAAGGAACAGCACCTGGCTGGGTTTTGTTGAGTTCAATGCCCAGGCAGTGTTGCATTTGGTGAGCACATGGATGGAGACCAGCAGCAAGGCCCAAGGTTGTAGATTGAATTGAAAGTCACTGCTATTGATAGTATTGAAAACATCTTAAACTATATCAATAAAATAGAGATGGAGATGATAGAGATGGAGATGGAGATAGAAAGAGCAAGAAGATAGAGTTTTCCTTGGATCAAATTCCTATAAATTCCTCATCTCCAGGAACAAAAACCAGATTCTCATGGCATTTTGAAGGCTTCCCACTGAGCAGCATATGATCCCGGGGTGCCAAATTCAACCAAGACCCGGCTGGACTGGAATGTGCTTGAGAAGCAAGCAGAGGACAGCTGGTGTGTGTTGGGGGAGTCCACGCCCTACATGTAGAAAAGGAGCCGGGCTTTGGTTGCATGGTTGAGGTCGGCATCTTGACATTTTTAACACAGATCCAGTTCAGGTAGATCACAAGGTCCCCAGTGCCACATTCACCTGCCCGATCTCTCCATTGCAAGGGACGGAGAGGATGAAGATCTAATATTGACGCTGTCCTCCTCATCCTTCAGCTGAAGCAGCATCCAACGCCCTAAGACTGGATGGAGAATAAATAAGAAGAGACCCCAAATACCACCCACACAGTAGTGGGCAAAAGGGGGAAAAGGGAAAGACATAGGAAAAATCAAATCCCAGACTTAGGTCTTCAGGTTGCCCAGCAGTTCTCATCACAATCAGGTGAGGAACGGAGGGCTACATCATTTCCCCACCTACATTTCCAGAGGGAGCCTGTATCTGACAAAGGGCTGCAAAGGGGTTCCTTTCCCTGCCCCTCAGAGTGCGGCTCTGTGGAACAATCTCACGTATTAAAGCAAGATGTTCCAGGGGCCGAAAGCAACGGACCAATCATGGATGGAGGAGCTACATTAAACTTCTCAGCAAAAGATCCTGAAGAGGTTTAGGAAGTAATTTGCTTCATATGCGCAGCTTCCCCGGACCGAAGAGGCTGCCAATTTGCTCCGGTTAATCATTATCCTTTCAACTGCTGGAAAAATCTTGGCTTACAACTAAAAGATAGGAAAATGGTTATTAAAAACAAGACGACTTTTTTTAACAAATAGGGGCTGTGGAGTTGAAAACACAAAGGGCTTGATGTTAAAAATACTTAGAGGCAGGATGCAAACAGGGGGAAGGCCGTGTTTTATGTCTACATCCTGGTATCTGGAATTACTTACCATCCTCACTCATCACTGTTTTTATTTATACAGAAAAAGATATTGAGTGGAAATCAAACATAAAAACAGAGGGCACCTATCAGGAATCCAACGAAATACAAAAGGCAAATTCAGTTTCCCAGACTAAAATTTATATATTATACAAATGAAAAGATTCCTGGCAGGATATCTCAACTTAAATGATGCAACACCATGTTCTATTGCAGTCCCTGAGTCAGAACACTTAAAGGATATTTTAGTGACTTTCTTCTTTGGTGACAATGGGATGCCAACATCCTTCCCTGATGGGCTGGTAGCTCCGTTATGAAACCTTTTGTCAGGATGAGGCATTTCTGTCAGCCAGAACAGGAAATTGTATCATAAAGACCAATTACATGATTTTTTTAAACATCTTTCGAACACTGCCAAAATCAAATGTGCTTATGTAAAGTATATATACTTTATTAACAAACGGGGAGCACCAATATCTACGGCTAACGGTGAGGTTTGCTATGATGGCACAGTGGTTAGAATGCAGTACTGCAGAGCTAACTCACTGCTCACTGCCAGCAATTCGATCCTGACCAGCTCAATGTCGACTCAGCCTTCTGTCCCTCCGAGGTGGGTAAAATGAGGACCCAGATTGTTGGGGGCAAGAGGCTGACTCTGTAAACCCCTTAGAGAGAGCTGAAAAGCACCATGAAGTGGTATATAAGGCTAAGTGCGATTGCTATGGCTATTCTCAAATGATTCATTGTGTGCCACAATATCACATACAAGCTCTCATATTGTCACCTGGCATCCTCACAACTGCCTGGTGGTGTATCCTATGCAGCTACACACAACTGAATGGATGGGAAGATTTTTCAACCCCAGCTGATGTTAAGATTGTCCAGCTCTGCATTTGTGGCTCTATAAACTACAGAATTCTAGCTATACTGTGGCCAGAGGGAGTCCTCTGACAAATACATGGCTGCACAGGGAATAGGTGGCCTCATTCAAAAGGAAGAAAATGCATCTAATATATGATAACCTGCATTTTTCTACTGGCTCTGTTTATATTTTGTAATTTATTGGTAGTGCAAGTTTCTTTAACAGGACATTGGCTAATTCACGAGAGGCCTTTATACATCCTTATACCAACTTGTACTCAGAGTGGAGGGGAATCTCAGGCATAAAACATGTTAAATGATTGGGACTTCAATCAAACTGCCATGGTCACCCTCTTGCCTTTTTAAAAACTTTGCTGTGAAGCTTCCTGCCCTTACCCGAATATCCATTCTAGCTATGAGTATTTATACTCATTTATATAATTCAAACATATCAACTTGTAGCAATGGATTAAGCAGTTCTTTTCTGAACTAAATGGACCTGCTAGTGAAAAATAGATGGAAAAATCGAGCCATGTTGTTTGTATTAAATGTGGCTTTCCTCTTAAAGTTGATTTCCTGTCTTCCCACCTACTCCTGCTCTACTCAGCTCTCCCCTCCCCACTGAATGTGAAGAGCAAGGGGCAGAAATAAGGATTTGGAGAATCAGGAGTTCTCCACCGTGGCCTCTCAAAGGACTCAGCAAATTGAAAGGGACGTATGAGGTGGATTTATAATGGTTTTGGCAAGGTAAGTTAAAGGAATGTGGAGCAATTCAAAACACAGTTGTCCAGACTTTGCAGGGTGACCTTCAGCCCTGTGAAGGAATTCATGGAAGGAGGAGAACCGTGTTTCCTTTCTCTGATTTTGACCCTTAAAGGTGCCAATTGATACGAAGAAGTGAAGGGTTACCACAAGGTGCTCGTGGAGGGATTCCCACTGCAAGCTCAGGTCAAGTTCCATTCCTTGACACTGACACCCCATCTGTCAAACAACAATTTCACACTATAACTGACAACTTTACATTCAGTCAAGGGCAAGATCACAACAGTTCTGAACAAGCATGTCCAAGAGAGGTGGCTGTAGGTCCAGTGTGAGTTTGTACAAGTTCTTGCTATTTTTGCCACAATTCTCATGAGGATGGGAATTCGCTAGTCCCTTGAAATGAGTTTGAGCTAGTATAGAACAGCGATTAAAGTGTTAGTCTAGGTCAAGAGAGGGTCAAGTCAGCCTTTACTTGTACATTTTGCACTTTGATTTAATTTAAGTTAGATACAAATTACACGGGTAGAATTATGACTCCTCCTCTCATTGTATAAATTACTATTTGGTGACAACTTTTGAAGGCTTCTGGAAGCTGCATATGGATCTAGTTGAGTGTCTTTGTTCTCACAGGAACTAGTCTGGATAAAGACATCTGCAATATTCATTGGAGGGAAAATGGCAAGCTTTTCCATGGGAACTTTTTTCCTTATGCAAACTGCACGTGTGGGGGGCTTTATCTGAACTGTGACTTCAATAGGAGCAAAGACTTATAGCCCCTACCTCTCAGGAGAGGAGGATCTAATGTGCACGTTTGATGGCCTTGACCCCAAGTGTTAGGAGTTATATAGATTTCACCATGCACTTCTAGGGAGATTGAAATCACAGCTACCTTACAAGCAAAGTAATTGGAGAGTTGTAATTCAGCTGCTCATCACAAACAGTCTACTCACAGATAAGACATCTGTACTGATCCAATAGAAAATGCAACTTAATTTGAAAAAAAAAAACCCTGATTCAATGAGGATTCAGATGAATTGTCTTTAAAATAGAATTGTTAAATTAATTTCATACACATTTGGTTGAATGTCTTCAAACCGACTTGGTGATTTGATGGGTTTCAGTGCATGGCAGAATCAGATCAAAACAATTTGATGATCTGAATATATGATTTAAATCAAACTGACTCTTTGTGGACAATTCGGGATTACAGGCCTTCGAACCTAGCAAAAATTAGAAAGATGGAAGGTAATAACCGGGTGCTCCTTTTAATGACAACTGCTGACATCTGCTCTAAAACAAACTTTACACAGTCAGCATTTGAAGGATGAAAAATTACCTATTAAGGAGGATAGATGGCAAATGGCCATGAAAGAGGAGGAAATGCTTTGTGTTGATAGCCTGTTGATCGTCTGGCACAACTTCTGAATGCGCTTTTGTCCACTTGTTTCATTTTATGGTTCTTCAATACATTTAGAGAGATCTCCTCCGTAGACTTTCGCAACGGGAGAGGCAGACGATGAAGTAATTTGGAAGCACAAAAGAACCTCCAGGGCTTTCCAAAGTCTCTTTGCTTCTGCAGCTGAATTTCTGTTTATGGCCATGACAGCAAATAAAAATAAAAGGAAGCTTTAAAATCGTCTGCCCAAACCATTCATGGCGAGGAGAGGAAGTCATCCGTTTCTTTCCCTTTGTTTCCCAGGGATCGGCCCTTACAAATGCATCGTGTCATCAGGTGTTATGAATGCCGAAACCCATCGGATTGATTGTGTGTCATTCTGTGGACATTAGAAGTAAGTAAGTATGTCCTGAGTCCATTATTTCTCTCTGCTGGAATCCAGCAAGATCGAGAGAAGAAAGAGATGTTAATCTCCTGTAGGCAAAAAGGAAAAAAAAAAGACTGTTTTTGTTCAATGTATGTTAGAAAATAGTGCTATCCTGAAATTTTATTTTGGTTTTTCTTTTCAGTTCCTGTTAGTGAGGACAATCAACCAGGGGGATGACTTCCCTCCAGAGGTTGTGGATGCTCCATCACTGGAGGCTTTTAAGAAGAGATTGGACAACCATTTGCCTGGAATGGTAGAGGATCTCCTGTTTGGGCAGGGGGCTGGACTAGAAGACCTCCAAGGTCCCTTCCAACTCTGTTATTTTGTTCTGCTCTTTTCTCCCAACTACTTTCCTTCACAAAGAAGCACAATAAAACTGTGCTAGATCTTTTGTTTTTCAAAGGAGAAGGAAATGTTGGAGAGCAGGGCTCATTACAATCTAGCCAAGGAATGCCTCTGCAGGTCCGGTCTTTCATTCTCCTAACCCTTTTCCACTGATCCACTGATGCCTTTCATGGCTTCTCAGATTTGACTCAGATCCTGGGGGAGAAGGCCATGAAGCAGCTAGTCCCATGTTTGTTTGCTTTCCTGATCAGGAAATGTGAACATCTAGAGAGACTGCAGAGGAGTTGTGTAAGACAACGTAAAAGCAGAAGCTTTGGCTGCCTTACAATCATAAAGTAAACTTTTAAAAGGCCCCAAAAATATATCTAAATAAATGCATATCCTGAGAATGAAGTACAAAGAAAAGACAGCTTTCCAGAAAATTGGAAATGAGAGTTTATTGCCAGTATTGGCAAAAAGCCTAAAAGTGTTCTGGAAACAGTACTGAATCCAACAGATCTGGGCAATTTTCATCCAGTCTCCAAACTTCCTTTTTAGGGTAAGTTGAGAAGGTGGAGAGCTGTGGGACCATATAGAAAAGCATTATCTGGACCTCTTCCACTCAGGATTCAAGCTTGACCATAGTATAGCCGAGACCATATCTGTGTTCCCTCTCCCTCCCACCCTC
>JANHJO010002646.1:49232-61287 GCA_032468235.1 Pseudoxyrhopus heterurus
AGGCTCCAGGATTCCCTGCTTCCACCATGTCGCAGCAAGGCATAAATACCTGGGCAAAGCCGGGTTATCAGCTAGTAGTGATTAAAAATAAAGTCACCCTTGAGCCGCATTGGCTGTTGGCAATTGCCTTGGTCTTATTATTCACGGAGTTTTATTGCCACCCCCTTCTCTCCTCCACAGCCTCCTAGTCCAGGACTAACCCTGCTTGGCTTCTGCAGATTCTACACCCATCCCGTTAACTGCAACCAGCACAAAACACTCTGAGAGGACTATCCGGAGTAAAGTTCACAGAAGCGCTCCCCCCCCCTCTTTTTCACATTTCCAAATGAGCCTAAAAAAGAGATCCTGCTGCTTTAGGAATCTCCTTATTAAAATTAATGGATCTCTTAAGGCAGGCAACATATTTTTTTTCAAGCTTATTGAAAGCCTGAAGAGAGAGAGAAGGAGAGAAAGAAATTAAAAAGCTTTAAGGAAGTTAGAAGGTTTTGTGCCTCTTTCCTGCCCACCCGTGATCATCCGGATTTTTTCAACCCCAATGTGGTAGATTGGTGTGGTGTAAATTAGTCTGAATGATGGGTTGATTTATAAACATTTATTGGCTGCCCACCTTACCCTGGGGTAACTCCGGCTGGCTTACAGTCATTATTATGACTGCAACAAGAACCTATTTCAATTTAAACATTTAATGTTCTAATGATTTGTTCTATTGTCTCTGCATTTTAATGCAACAAATTTATATCTGTTCTTTTACTTAGGATAATATTTTATATTATTTAATAAATAATATTATTTAATATTTAATATTTTTATTTCAAGATTTTGCCAGCTGATCGTGATCAAGAAACTGAATGAAATATTTCTCTTTGTGATACTCTGAGGATGCAAAGACTTCCATTTTCAAATTTTTATTAGTTTATCAGAATACAAAATGCAAAAGAAAACGAAAACAATGGGACACTAAGGGAGGAAAATGGGAAGAGGAGAAAGTGTAAGGTAGAAGGGGAAAAGGAAAAAAAAGCATTGACTTTCGACTCTTTAGCACAGAAGGAGATCATAGCATCACAGCCTCAACTCTTTACTTTTCCACAGTAATGGGTCCTAGCCGTTTCTGTAACTACAAACCTATCTAAACAGCAAACCCAAAATCAAAGTTTCGCTTTTTCTGACACAAGCACCAAATCCAGAAGTTGTGGAAAGGCTTTCCAGAAAAGGCTTAAAGGAAGTGAACAACAGGTGTGGCAACAATCGTTGTATAGTTGATGAGCATCAAAAGACATGGAGAAACATTGGAATTGGGGATGTTTCTCTACTTCTCCCGAAGTATCAAAAAATGTAACAATGAAATTAGAAAATTTTGTTTCCTGTTTATACAAGAAGAATGACTCACGTGGTTCTTTATTAAAGGAGGAATT
Source organism: Pseudoxyrhopus heterurus (assembly GCA_032468235.1). NCBI lineage: Eukaryota > Metazoa > Chordata > Lepidosauria > Squamata > Pseudoxyrhopus > Pseudoxyrhopus heterurus. The sequence continues at coordinate 50,645 of JANHJO010002646.1, forward strand.
TCATAAAATGACCCAACGATGGAGAAAGACATAGTTCTTGGCCTTCCCACCACCTTCACCATTACACAACCATAGGTCACCAAGTGAGAAAACCAAGACCTTCTGACCATGGGGAGCTCCACCGATGGTCAGCAGTTTGGCCTGTGAAGTCCCCAAAATGAATGAGCTCCCACATCTGGCCTGAACTCGTCTTTCATTCGTTGTAATGTGAATAAATGAAGACATTCATCCCAAAGCACGCAATAGAAACCGTGTTCTTCTATTGATATAATTAAATACTCGTTGAGGGCTAAACGCCTAATAGCTTCCAGACCCTTTTATTCCATGCCAAACTCCAGTGACTCTGGAGTCATATGTTCCTAGTCAGGACCATGGTGAATCTTCTCTAGTTTCTAAACATTTATTGCTGGTGCAGTAATAATAAACATCTTGCATTTATAAAACGTAATGTTGCCTCGCATTTTTCATTTTCGAAGAATGTGGGTCGCATTGTCTAATAGCTCTCACATGTCCAGGGCACCCACAAATAATTTGTCTCCAGAGCAGAGTGTTAATATGACACCTCAAGGACAGAACCTTTAGTGATGCCAGAAGATTCGGAGCAAAATTTGAGAAGTTTTGTGTACTGCAGCAACTACTGAACAGAGCAACCCAGCTGAGATCCTGGATTGCATTACCCCTTTTCTTCATAACTTTATTAAATGGCAATGATGGAAGGTGCCAACACACACACACACACACAGCTCTTTCCCCTGAGGTATTTGTGTATGGTTCTACATTCCTTTAAAACTGGTTGTAGATGACATTTATTGTTTCAAGTCAGCCCTAGCTGGCAATTCTTTGGTTAATAGTAACATTCTATATTTGCCTTGGTAAATCCACAAACTAAAAGAAAAAGCAACCCATTGTCTATAAATCTAAAGGTACTTCTTGTAACGGTTTTATTTCCATGCAGAAGATGGTATTTTTAAAATAAATAAATAAATTATTTGGAGTATGAATATCTGTATGCTTTATTTCCACAAATGAAGATTCTTAAAAAAAAAGTGATTTGAAAAAAAAGCCAGATCTGTCAGTCTCAAAGACACAGAATAAAAGCACGCAAAAGTATGTTTTTAAGATTAATTCCGTGGTACAGTCAAGCCATTTGCTCCACGTGGTTCTCACACCTCATAATAATTTACTATTCCTCAAGCACTTAATGTATAGAGAAAGCATTACACACCCGATAAAATCGACACAGGAAACTTTTCCCATCAGCTTAGAAACCTCATAAAACAAAATGATCTCAGTAACAAGATAGAAAAAGGGTCGGGGCGGGAATGAAATGAGATGTAAATTAAAAGCAAAGTTATTAATATTTATAAATGATTAGGTTTATTGGAGAAAATGGCATGCATACATATATTTATTTTATCCCTCTCCACTATGAAAGGGTGGATCAATTACATCCAACCTGCTTTACTTTCCCAAATGCAGGAGAGATTTCTTCTGGACAAATTTATATCGGGGTGTGTGGTTAATCCTCTTTCCATGTACTTTAAAAGAGGCCCGCTGGCTACGTGAGCATTTTTAGACTAACTTTGTTTTAGGAAAACTAAGTTCAGGTCACATCCTCTGTGTTCAAAACTCAGTTGGATTTTTTTCTAGGGAAGGAGAGAAAGTGTCCAGGATTTGTTGCATTGAGCATCTGTGATTCTATTGATCTGTGAATTGTACAATCTCACTTGCAGAGAATTAGTGGCAAACCATTTTATATCCTTCATCTAAATCATTAAATATTAGCCACTCACTTGGTGTCTGGAGTCTGCACACCATTTAAAGGAAATTCTGAATTGGATGTTGACTTATTATTTTAAAAATTAAAGAAGTCATTCTGATATATTAGCAGGGCTTTTCTGGCAAGAGATTGTGAGGGCAGAGACTATATATAGCCTGTTCTTAATGCTGCCTCACTGTTTATTTATATCAATTTCCTTCCCTTTCTTGAGGGTCTCTCGTTCCAACAAAAGGCTCACCGGAGTTCACAAAGTCCTTATCCTAACCTTAAATAAAACAATGCATTCTGATGCTGTACAGTTCCCAGGAACTTCTACTCCTCCTCATTGGACGTCAGATACGATTGTCAATGTTTTATTTGGACTTTTATCTGGTAAACCAAAGTTTTGCTGCAAATGATGTGATTTGGTTTAATTAGATAATTATACAAATAAGGTAGTAATGTAAATTGAGGCAAGATACATAAATCTGAATTCCTCTCTCTTGTAAACTATTTGTTAAATCAAAGTTTTAGAGAACCAGGTTGGGGTGGTGATGAAAAGCACTGGGAGACTGTGAGTTCTAGTGCAGCCTTGGGCACCAAGCCAAGTGGGTGACCATGAGCCAGTCCTCCTCTCTCAACCAAGAAGGAGGCAATGGCAAACACTTCTGAAAAATCTTGCCAAGAAAAGAATAGGAACTAGTGGTAGGTGGTCACATCACTTCTGAAATCTTGCCAAGAAAACTGCAAGGACTTGTTAGTCTTCAGGATTCAAATGCACAAAATTAATTGTGATTTAAATCAAGGTTTTACCACATTCACATAATAATTGGTATGTCTGGTGTTCCATAGTTTCTTCACTCTCCACTCACCCCCTCCAAGAATATATTTCTGCTGCAATGAATTCCTGAGAAACAAAGACAAATTAAATGAATACATTTGCCAGAAAACCAGTAGCAGAATCTAGAATCCTCTCAAAGACATGGAGTTGGAGTAGATGGGCTTTAAAAGAAAGCTTAAGCTTAGGAATCAATAGGTTTAGGAGTTTAATCATGGGTTTGTCCTGTAAAGTCACGGTTGATGGTATTTCAGATTTGCCTACTGAATTACCGAATTGTAATTTCATATCTCTTGATATCTTTTGCAGCCATGATTGATGAAAGCAAACCATTCCTCAATGTTTTCAGACTTTCAGATCAGCAGTTTGGCTGATCGAATCCCACCAGCTCCAAGGTTGACGCAGCCTTCCATCCTTCCGAGGTCGGTAAAATGAGTACCCAGATTGTTGGGGGCAATATGCTGACATTGTAAACCGCTTAGAGAGGGTTGCAAGCCCTGATAGGCAGTATATAAATACAGTGCTATTGTTATTGCTATTGTTTTGAATTTAGGAACTGCGTGGAAACTGTGGAACAAGCCCCCAAAGAGGTGCCTGACTGTAAAAAACCAAACAAAAATGTCACATCCTTTCCCTTCATGTTTTGGTCAAGAGCCTATGCAGAGCCTCCCCTAGTGCGTCTTGGTTGAAGGGCCATTGGACAGTAGGAGTAGACATAATGCTCAGATTGATGGAAAGACAGATGTATCAGAATGTAAGGTAAATCAAATGTCCCATCCAATCAGAAATGATCCTATCAACCTTAAAATTTAAATACTTTACAGTGCAAAACCACATAGTATATCGCTCTATAAAAGTCAATCTTACATCTCTATTTTGGCAGGGTCCCCAGTAGAAAATGTGCTGCAGGAAAGACTGTTATTCAGTGTAAGACTACTTTGTGGGTAAGGATTAGTTGACCTTTTTTTAAATAGAAACCTGGTATATTCTAGGTAAAAAGGTGAGTCTTTTGCATCCAGTTCAGCTTCTAAGGACTTTATATGCCCGCAGTTTTCTTGGCAGCAAAAGGAAAGTAGTTTGTCTTTGCCCTTTTTCAGGTAGGACTGAACCTTTTATTGTGTGATTTTCCTCTGCAACCACTGAGGTTTTTCAGGGCAATGGTCCTGTTTAAGAAATAACTTTCTGGGTTTATGTTAAGAGGTTCTGAATATGAAAGTTGTGGGCTTAATAAAGTAATGTGGACATCGTCCAGATCCCAAGTTTTAGTTTATAATCCCAGTTATTATCAATAAGGTATACAAAAATAAAGAGGTTTATTGTTTCCTTTATTTTTGGTGTCACCATTTTGGGACCATTTGCATGGAAAACTGTTGATTGAGCAACTTTAGTGAAGACGCCTGTTAAAAAGCGTGATGAACTAAAATATCGAATAACAAATAAGATGCTGAAAATGATAGTTTATGGTGCTTCAAATACCTAGTGTGCATTATTTTAAGGCTGCCAGCACAAATACCACCAGCCCACAGTGTAATAAATCAGTGGCTCCCAACTTTTTTCGACATCATCGTCTCCTATTCCAAATAAAAGCCATTCTTCCATTTTGGAGATTCGCACATTTTAACTGCTGAATTTGCAAATCGTATCAGCTGATATTGAACTCCTGCCTAAATTCAGGGTACCTTGCGCAGTACTATTGTGCAAAGGTGTTTAATTGAGAACATAAAAACCTTTACGGTACATTAAGGGTGCTACTTTTAAGAAATGTTCCTTTTCTTGAATATTCAAGAATTCAAAGAAGCAAGAATTACACAGATTTCAGTTCAGTGTCTTTAATGTTGGTTTTAGAGTTAAATATAGAATCTGGGAAACTGCAAGATGGATTTCATTTGAGGAAGAAACTTTCAGAAACTTTGAAATAATACTGCTCAGGTTTCTGGCTACCCTGACTGGGTTGCCCTATAGGAGATGATAGATGTACCAGTCTAGTTCCTCCTATCTCTTGGGTGTTTATGACTCACATTCCTTCCATTCTTCTCCTGGCCTTCACACAATCTGGTGGGAGGATTAAAGAGTGAGAGAACCCACGAATCAGAGGTCTCCCTCCCTCTCTGCCATCCACTGGAATCTGGACAGCGATCGCTTAAACCAGCTTCATGTCAAGCCAGTTTTGACATGGGAGACCATAGCTTAAGGTTGCCCTTCAGGAAAGTTCTCCACCTCTACACATTCAGGACATTCACAGACTTGAAAAGGAGGTCTTTCCCACTGTTGCTGAAATTCAAATGCATGGTTAGTCCATCTCCATATTTTATGCCCAAAATACAGTTTATAGAATAAATTCTAATCTTGCTTATCTATACTAATCCTTGTATTTGCACATGTTTTCAGAACAATGAAGGTGTGCGGTTTAGATTAAATCTTAGGTGCATCTAAGGTAGATTATCTGGTTTGTAAAATAAATTCCATTCCTCCAAATATGGGTTAATTTGGTGATGGCAGAGCTAATAAAACTTTTCAGTTGAGTATCTTCTGATTCGCTACATTGCGATTAGGAATTTCAAGGGGTTTTATGGGTTATAAAAAGCAACATTTGGTGCAGAATGAGAAGGAACATTTTCTGTGTTTTATAGTAACTTGAAAGTGCCCAGTTCTCCAAAACAATCCCCTAAATAACCGAGACCAGTAGCTGCTGAATTCCACCAGTATTAAAATTCCACTGATTGCTCAATAATACAACTGGGACATTATTTGGAGCCTGGACACTGTTTATTGTGGCTGAGCCAAGGCTTAGCCTTGATTGACATGTATCCCTTCATGCATATTCTGCCCCTTCCATTCATAAACATCTCATCAATCTTCTTCTCTCATCACAGGACTGGCGGTGGGAAGACTGAGGTGACAACACTTCCTGCTTTCTCTCGGAAACTGTGAAGTTCACTTATTTCTCAGCGCCAGTGACGGAGGAGGATCAGAAGCTTAGCTGGGCAGCTGGGAGAAGATATCCAGCATCCCTGCCACCAAAGGCACCAGCAGCGCCATTTCCTGTTGGCCGGCTGATCTTGCAACATGGAAGTGAACTTTGCGTCTCATGCTGTCATTAGCGGCAGGAAATCAAACTCCCTCATTCCTGTTTATCTGGCTGAACATGTTGATCTTCTAGGTGGGAAAACTGTGTGAGGTTCCCACCTATTTCGCTTGACGGCTGTTCTGTGATCTTTGGGCTACAGGTAAACCGCCCCCATCCTCTGTAAAGTGAGTTCCCAGCTTATAAATAGCAAAGCTGAAACAGCAAGCCACCTAATACTTTTTCTCTCTAGTTCTTCAAAGTTAGTTCTCATTTCTTCTCAGGTATTCATATTTTCACAAAAATGTCATGACTTCAGGGCCTTTCCAGAGTGCATTAAATGCCTATTTATTCTAAGAAAATGCCTAAGCATTTAACACTGAATAGATACTGCCTACTAGGTTCACTCCTGGTTAATTTGGGCAGTTTTATATTGATGAGTAGATTTTCTGAAGGGAATCAGGTCAAATGTGGAGGTTTGAATTAATCAATTCTTAGGTGAGTTTTCAGAAACAAGGAGACTTTTTTCCTAGCATTTTTATTGACAAAGATAACAAGCTATAAAACCTTGTCAAACACAATGAAGATGCAGATCAACTCTGATCTGATTCAAATGTTTGAGTCATTTAAATTATTAAACCAGCCTGATTCAATAATAGAAATTAGTCTGAAAAATTAATTCAAGATTTGATGGAATAATTTTTGCACACCCTAATCAGGTAACCCTCTCCCACTCCTGAATTGTGAAAGACACAATTGTGGATTTTATGCCCGCTGTCCTCTCTGAGTCTCACCACAAAGAATCTCTCAAAAATAATAATTTCAGTAATTTTTGGAAACTTATTTCCAAAATAAAAGCTGAATAAAAACAAGATATTTCCCCTCTGTTTTTACAGTAGAGTTATTAGGTTTTAGGGCCATTTCTAACGAAGTCAGTTTGTTTTATATCTTAACATTTAGCATTGCTAAAAAAAATGAAAAATTGGAAAATTGTGGTCCCCGAATGTTGACATTGTGGCACATTTGGTAACGTGTGTCTAGAAGATTGCAAGGGGCAAATCTGTTCCAAATTGTGGCGGAAAAAAGGCAAGAAAACTACTATAACACAGAAGGATTTGGGCTGAATGACAGGAAGTTCAACAATTCAACAGTGGGACAGACCGGAGATGTTTAAACGGAAAGCTGGACGGCCTTCGGTCAGGAATATTGGAGAAGTGGATTCCTGTCCTGGGAAGAAGGCTGAACCAGATGACCTCCAAGGTCCCTTCCAACCTTAACTTCTATTTATTTTAAATTATGGCACATCACAAATAGGAAATGAGATTAAAACCAAATCCCTGCAGGTAAAAGAGAGGTAACACCTCACAGAAATTTGCGTGGATGCGAAAGTAAATGGAGACATTGCAAATATTGATCTGATGATTTCAATGAATTCATCATCACAAGGACCTTTGCGGGCCAATATTCCGCTTACTTGAATGGTCTCCATTGAGGAAAGTCAACTTTTCAGCCAAGGTCAGGTCCTAAGAATAACAATCCTTAGCAGAAGATGGGGGTTCATTTTCAAGGAAGGGCTGATGAGAATAGACCTCTATCCCTACAAAGGCCTCGTGGCTACCTCTGCTGCCAAGACCTCACCCAACAAAGGATCAGATCTGCAAAAGAAAGCACCTATTTTTGTCATTCTAGGGGCTGTATGTAAATATAGATTTTTTTGGGTCTCTTTTTCTTTTTTAATTGAGCTGTCTTTGCTCGTTTCCCCCCCTTCTAAACCCCCTTAAACATACATTATGCTGTCCAAACAAATTGGAACCGCCTGCTTTAGTTTCTCTTGGCAAATTGTTCTTTTCCTGGAGTGAATCTGGGAGTTTCTTGGCCTGCCATCTGACAGCCTGGTGTCTGTGGTGAATTTTACGTTGCATTTTATTACCGCTGTTCTTTTTAAGAAGTCTTTTTTTTTGTTTTTTTCCTGACATCCATATAGGAAAACTTCCCTGACTGTGATTTGAGAGTGCCGCTTATGCCCTCCCTGCCAGTCACTGATTTCCTGCTTCCTTCTCTAGTATCTGGGAGCACAAGCAGGGTCTTTGTGAGATGTTTCCTTCCTTTGAAGAAAAAGAAGAAGAGACATTATTTGGGCTTCAGCCTGCATCCCTTGCCATATGCATTCTGAGCCTTGTACCCAAAGACGGACAAGTTCTTCTGGATTTTGAATCCTCAAAAATGTCTGTTTACAGGAATAAAAATAGAGATAGTCACCCATTGATGGGTGACTTCCACGTCCATGCATTGTCTTCATGCATTCAATGATAAGTGAGAAAGACCTTAAAAGACCCGGAGAAGAAATGGAGATGGTCAGATAAGAGAGGTCAGAGCCTTCAGCTGCACAATGGGTGGAAAAGGAGGCTCAGGAGGGACTCCCCCCCCCCCCCCGTTTCTCAAGCTGTAAAGGAAACAGAGGGAAGGATTGTAGACAATTAATCAGTGGAACAATTTACCTCCAGAAATTGGAAGTTTTTAAGAAGAGATTGGACAGCCATTTGTCTGAAGTGGTGCAGGGATTCCTCTAAGCAGGGGGTTGGACTAGAAGACCTCCAAGGTCCCTTCCAACTCTGTTATTCTATATCTTCTACTTTCAGCCTTGCAAGACACTGTTAAGATAGCTTTACAATAAAGTATTAATTCATCTGGTCATGTTTCCTGCCTTAGAAAGCTCACAATATATTTTGAAAAGGCGTTCCAGATAATTTGTTATGGTGAACTATAGAGATTTTTCTTTTTTAAAAAAAATGAATGTGGGGGGGAAACTGAAAATAAGGATCTTTGTTTATTTTATTCTTGGCTATGCAACACCACTCTGGAACAGGTTGAAGAAACCAGCAGCTGGCGTGCCTAAAATTAGTGGTGGAGAATTTGACATTTGTGCACTTTTCAGTTGACTAGTGGTGGTTGGGAAAATGCTGTTTCCCTCCAACAGTGTGCATTTGGAATCTGGGAACTATTCCCAAGCTTAAGTTCAATACCTACCTGTCTGTGGTAATTTACACACCTTGGCTAAAAATCAGGCTAGGAAGGAAAGGAGAACAGTCGTGTTCATGTGTAAAGAAACTACAGTGATTATCTTTTGAAGCCTTGGATATCCCAAGTAAGGAGGTGAGAAGAAGAACGCTACCCAGCTGGGTAAAGGCACCTTTCCCTGCCCGTGGTGATTATGGACCACATGTCAACTGATATGAGAACGGATGAAGCAGGCTTGTTGGTGTGTCTGTGTGGACTGTGCTGTCTATAGGAGTCGTGAAACTTCCGAGTGGGCCAGACAGACAGAAATGCCACCGGGAACCGTGGAGCGAAGTCTCCCCAACCTGAGTAAGTAGGCTGAGCCTCTTCCACGCGTCTATTGTTTCTCCGTGTCTAGGCCTCCTACTCACGTCCATTCAGAAACGGACCTCAGAGAATTAAGGAAAGCATTCTCCCACATAGCTGTGGCTTAGATGTTATCGGTCCTTTCAATAGCTGCTCAGTTCTAAGAACGACCGTTTGCACAACTCGGAGAACAGATTCTGCTTTCGAATCTGGAGACCTGATTGATGTCGACTAGAGAGCCTTCCGGACGAGGTAACCACTAACGTGGGAAATAACAATAACCCATGGGCCAGCTTTTACTTCGTATATTCCCCAGGAATATATTGGGGACATTTCTTCTCTGCCCCCCTCAGTGTGACATGAAGAAGTGGGGTCCTACTCTGGTTTCCATAGCTGGAGACGTTGGGATGGGCCTGCTTACCTGGAAACGTTTATCAACTCTAGCTAGCACTTATGCACTTCTTTGCAAAAAAAACCCTCCGTCCTTTTCACGAGTTTTAAAAATGTAACGCAAGGTGAGGAATGTCACAGCTTTTGATGCTTCCCTGCCTCTGATCTTTCTCAGTGGGACTGGTATACCAGTAATAGGTTTCATACTGTATCTTCCTTTTGGGGAGGTTTTGAAACAGTCCACGTAAATCTACATGTGGCAGGCTGTGGTTGCACAGCCGTAAAATATTACCCAGATCCTCTGAGACTTGGAGAGCACCTTTTATAGTCTTAGGTAACCTCTTCAAAATGTTATTCTTTCTTGACCTTTGCTAAGCATTAGATGAATTGCAAATATACAAATCCCAACGGTACAAACCACCATTATAAACACAAAAGTCATCCTTGAAGTTTCTTGATCTTTCGCTCCTTGGAAAATGTAGCGAGGAGAACAAGGCTGCGTTTCTTGCTTCTGTTCTTCCAAGGTTCGGAAAATAGGAACCCGGTTATTGTCACAGGGCTGTAATAAGCAGATTTTCAAAATTCTGAAGTAAGCCTAATACAAGACAGAAGGTTCCCACAGGATTTTTTTTTTCAAAGTTTGAATTTTGCTGTGACAAACCAGAGACTTGTAAGTAATAGTTATTCAAGAATTATAACAATTGTTACTTTGGGTGCTTTGGGAAAAATAAAGCAGAACACTGTACTTTGTCATTTAGGCAGAAATCAGTTGTGAGAAACATTTCGCTGCTTCCCTAAATCATTTTAGATGAATGGCTTTGGTTGGCTTGTTTAATTACAGAGAAAAGGAAGCTGCAGAGAACCCACACGGCCATCCATGAAAGAACAAGCCTTGTGGAGCAACTACGGCAGATGAAGGGTTTTTTTTTCTCATTCTTGAGAGCCAGTTGGTCCAGTGGTTAAGGCACCAGGCTAGAGTCCCACCTGAGCCAAGAAAGCTGGCTGGTGACTTTGGGCCGGTCACCAGGAGGCTCTGAATTCTAGTTCCATCTTAGGCATGAAAGTCAATTGGCTGACTTTGGGCCAATCACTAGGAGGCAGTGAGTCCTAGTCCCACCTTAGGCACGAAAGCCAGTTGGGTGACTTTGGGCCAGTCTCTCTCTCTCTCTCCCTCTCCCTCCCTCCCTCCCTCCCTCTCTCTCTCTCTCTCTCTCTCTTTCTCTCTCTCT
>JANHJO010002646.1:86446-97049 GCA_032468235.1 Pseudoxyrhopus heterurus
AGGGCGGTGTACAAAATTAAAAAACATATAAAAACATTGAATAAAAAACACATTAAAAAACACATTCACACACCATTTTGAATGCTGCTTGGCTGAGTTTGTTTGAAGGGCACATTTCCTTAAATCATTTTTTATTATTATTACAAGCCACCCAGAGTTCATTTTGGAGTTAGGAGACCTCAAAATTCAATTCATCATCATCATAATCATCACCCAAACACTTATGTGATGTCATCAAACACCTAACATTTTGCAAGATTCTTGCAGGACAATTTGCAAATGTCATTATTTTCCAACCATTTGGGCAACTTAAAAATACCCATTTTATTTTGGCTTTGATTTAATCGAGTTAAATTTTGGTACCCAAAGGTGTTATTTTGGTAACCCCTGGGCAGTACTGTAGTTTAGGGAAATTGAAGGATTAACACATGCTCATGTTGCTCTTTAATTAGGCTGGGTATAGCATTTACCTCTTTATTTATTTATTTTATGGATACACTATTGAATTTCTTTTCTCCCTTTCTTCCTGGATAACAAGGCCAGAAAAAGCAGGAAGGGATGTTCTGTGGCATTCCCGGTGAAGTCATATCTAATAGCCTGGTTTCTTTTCAGGCAGTATCGCAACATTCCCTCTAATGCCAGTCCCTGGGAATGATCAGTGTGGGAGGAACGATTGAACTACTGAAGGGTTGAGGGTTCAAAGCCTTGTTCCACTTACCGTATATGGCTTGGTTTTATCAATATAAAATTAGAGAATCGTCTCCCTGAAACCTTTGTGTAGGATGGGATACTTGTGCAAGGACCAGGGAGCTAACAAAATGAACGTAAAGAAATCAACATCTCCTTTCTCGGTGAGTTCTCTTAACGCATGCTGGTGGTTGACTCAGGTGTCCTCCACACCTATGGGAGAAGCCGGTTGCTTCTCCGGGTCAAGCTATTCCACAGGGTGGGCTGGTGATTGAAACCTGACTTCTGATTCGAAGTCCTATGAAGAATTGCAAATGGTCATGAACGTCCCAGCTGTGTGGTCATACAAGCATGATATAGTAGCCTGACAGTCTCCAATACTAACATCAACAAAGAAAAAGGAGCCAGGATCATCGGCAAAGATTTACTTCTCAAGCCCCGGCCCTTGTCTGCTTGCCTGGTCGGTGACCTGCTGTCTGCGACTCAAATAAGTTGCAAATGGAGGGAAGAGAAATGGCACCCCTGATTGCTGTCAGACGAATCTAGCATTCATCACGTGGGACGAGGGAGAGATGGATTTGCTCCCATTATCTAAATAACAGCGGTCATAAAAGTAGACAGAGAAAAACAAGACCTTACTGTATGCAGCAGCAGTTTTTCTAATCGCAGCGTGCATATGCATGAGAGGAGGGTTTTTTTTTTAATAACTACCTTAAATCATTAATCTCTGGAATTAATAAATCACAAGCCAGGCCTATTTTTAGTGTTTAGCTTAATTTTGAAAGGGGAAAAAGCTAGCCGACAATTCTTCTGTCAGTTAACGCTTTAGCAGGATTTAGTTCAGTTGAAACGAGAGTGCATTTAGCCACTTTGGAGGTGATTTGGCTTCATTAAACTTGTAGAGTTGAGGGCCATTATTATATTGTGGCTTTGAATCTTTTATGTTAAGCGTTTTAGGCAATTCTGCAGGAGAAAATTTCATTTTCCGGTGAGTTGGATCCACTGAAGAAGAGCTAGGGTGACAGGGAGATAACCGTAACAATGAAGGAAGGGGTTCAAAGAAAGTCAAAAATGGCACCCCACCATCTTCTGAAGGGAACCACAATTCATGTAAAACAAAAGGCTGGATTTTGATGATAGACACCATTTTGACTTTTTTGCCCACCTCCCAATATCCCAGTCATGAAGGAAAGCACGTGAACAGTTCTGGGTTTCCCTAAAGCACAGAGAGCAAGAGGCAGCCTGGACAGAAAACTGCAATATTTTAAATTGTGAAAATCTGGACGCCATGGGGCACTCACGAAGCTCTGGAAGATTTATAGAGAATTGCCTCTATGGTCTCTAAGTCACAAAAACAAATCTGCAAATAATTTATAACAGGTGGCTAATGACCTTGGCTCTGGGCGTTTGTGTTTTAATACTCTTCCAAGTTCCCTAATCAAAATAATTTACATCCTTTAAATAACAATAGTTACGACCTTTCCAAATGTTCGTCGATTACAATTTTCAGAAGAAAGAATCTACTTTGCGAAATCTTCACGTACCTGCTTTACATGTCCTTTCCACATGTACTGTATTCCAGCGGCTGTTCTGCTCCCCAACTGAAGTAAAAAAAATTGGTCTTATTTTGACATAAAAGAATTTTTTTTTCATTCTGGCAAGTTAAGAGTCACACAAACAATATAATAGCATTATACCTTTCTGGAATAAATTGCATTTGAATATATTAAGAAAGGACATAAATTCAGTTCCAAGGAAGAACTATATTGTTTTCTTCTGTATTTAGTTACTCATAGCTTCAAGGAGGGATGAGCAAAACCTGGTTGAAATAGTCAAGATGTCAGCCCTGAATGTCCATTTTTGGTGTGGACCTTCTGTTGTTCACTCATGGTGGCCATCTTACCTTTTTTCGACCATATGCTGCAGACAACCCCAAATGGCCCAATGCCAAACCACAGGATGAGCTCATGGACCCACTCACGCTCTTTATGAGCATATATTTTGACCTGTTCAGAGGATTAATTCCACAGCCTGGAGCAGAAGTGTGCAAACGCACTTCCAAAAAATATTCTTCTCTGGCAACAGCTATGGGAGCAGAATGATCTTCAGGAGACAGCTTAATTCTTCTTTTCTCCAGTCTATTGCACTGTTAAACCTGCAGTGAATGTACAATACACTTAAACCCACAGCAAATAACTAATAATTATGGCCCATTTTTTCATAATTTGATTGAGAGGAGTTGCATTATCTATTTATTGACCGTGGTAAAAAGGAGATGCTCTCGTGCGCATGATTTTTCTTTTCAGAATTATTTGTAATTAAAAAGCTGGCTAGTGAAAGCTTTGTGACAAGAGCACAGTCGATACCGACTCAGACTGGATTTGTTCCAGTGGAGCACCTGGGCCTGAACCCATTCAATTTTCCCGTCATTTAGCGAACTTGCATGACTGGATTCCTTACTTTAAGAGCCTGCGTCTAAATCTTCTTTCCGAGGTAGCAGTTACCCTCTAGTAACCTCTTAACAAACTCATCATTTTCTCTGTCTTCGTCCTCATTGGAGCTTCAGAATGGGATACATAGCTGGTTAATTTGCAGTTGTCAAATCTGCTGTCAGATCCAGCGGTTGCTTAAAATGAAACCTTTTGAAGAAACATTGCTGCTAAAGTAAATTTTCACATATCCCACATTTTCACATTTTAAAAAAAAAATTATATAAAGTAATACAGCAGACTTCTTTAAGCAGGGTCATTTCTTTTCAAGATCTGATTTCACAGAAGGAAAGGGAGTTATCTAAAGGTTGTAAATGCACAGAAAGTATAATAGGGAACATTTTGTAAGCATAATGAGTTTTGCTGGATGCTTTTCTTTTCCCTTAGGTACTCTTTGCTTGCCCGACTGACTCTTAACAAAGAAGTTAAGAAGGGTTAGATCCAAGAAGGAATAGAATAGAACAGAACAGAACAGAACAGAACAGAAGATTAGAATCTGGAACTGGAACTAGAACTAGAAACAACCAGAACCAGAACCAGAACTAGAAGTTGTGAATGCTCCAACACTGGAAGTTTTTAAGAAGAGATTGGTCTGCCATTTGTTTGAAATGCTATAGGGTTTCCTGCCTGAGCAGGGGGTTGGACTAGAAGATCCTTTCCAACTCTGTCATTCTATTCTATTCTGTTCTGTTCTGTTCTGTTTTATCTAGAACAAGAAGACCAGATTTAGCCTTTGATGTTGGAACTGGAATTGGAATGGAACTAGAACTAGAATGGAACTAAAATTAGAGCTAGAACCAGAACTGGAACTAGAACCAGAAGACTAGACTTTAGCCTTCAATGTTACAAGAATCATTGAAATCTTAAAAAGCTACATTTTGGCATTTATTGGACAGGTGGAGAAGATGAGGTATGTTGGAACTGGAACCGGAACCAGAACTCCTCCTCTTCTTCTCTTTCCTTCTACCTTTCCCAGCCTGAGAGCCTTCTCCAGAGAGCTGGGTCTTTACATAAGGTATCCAATTAGGATAATTTGAACCCGGACATTTGGCCATGGGTAAAAGACACAAATGTTGCAGTGCAGATATTGCAGAATATCAAGTCTTAGCATCAAATCCTAGTTATTCATTTTGATGGTGGAGCTCAGGATGTTTAGAGGAACATTTAGAAAAACAAAACCATTCTCTTGTCAACTCCAGGAGCTGCTGCTTTACAAATAGCTATGCAATTACTCATGAGAAGAGGTATGATATATAGTGTTTTGTATCCAAAGAGGTATCCAAGAATACATGGTTTATTTTGCCTTCAATCTGGAAAATAGGGTTTTATTCATAAATGAAATATATTATTTTTATATTGGCTGATAACCGCTTTTTATTCTGCTGTTTCTTTCATCTCTTATCCCAGCCAGCTCCAGGAGTGTATCTCTACCTAAAATCATGACAGTAATGTAATTGTAATATAGCATCCCAGCTTGTAGAGCTTTTGCATTCCATTTTTTATTTTTTAATTAATGAAACTCTGGCAACACATTTATCTTTTAGACAGGAAAAATCATTCACGTGCTCATTCTTTGCTTACTACAGGTTAGAGAGCCTTCAGAAAAACAGCTCAGGATGTAAAGGTGTCACATAAAAAGCAAACTTCCTAATACAATTACGACTGAGAATTACTGGCTTCTGAATTGATGATACCATCAGTTATTACTAAGTGGGACAAGGAGCCCTAGGAGATTCTTCAGTGTGTCTACAGTGCATGTTTCCTCGGACATCTGCAAAGCATAGTAAAAGGCAACAATAAGAAAATGTCAGCTACAAGCAGTATGATTGAGGTTCTATCTGCTTTATGTATGTCATGTAAAATTGGTCTGCCCTTATGTGCAATTCAGATATAAAACTAGGTGAGTTTCGATTGTGCCCTGGTGACTGCCAACTTGACTTGTTCAAACATGCCTACATCTTCATATGGGCATAAGCTTCCCCATGATTTAGAATCCTACTTTGCTATCCTACATTCGAACCAGCAATCATAGACCTCTTTGATAAATTCTAATTGGGATGTTCAATAGAGTTGGGATTTGAAGGCCAAACTGGAACCATCCAAGGTAAAATCTCTTAACTTGACACCAAGAGTCAAAGTGTTTCTCAACCTTAGTAACTTTAAGGTGTCTGGGCTTGAATTTCCAGAATACCATCAGGGGAATTCTGGGAGTCGAAATGCACACATCTTAAAGTTGCTAAAGTTGAAAAATACGAGTCTAGTGGTTCCACAATGTTGGGAATGATAGTGTTGATAGTATAGTTACAAGTTGAGTCCTACATGTTCCCCAATTTGATTATTTCAGAAATGATGGCCTTGCTAGAGCTATACTTTAAGAATTTCCCATTATCAGTGGCCTCCGAATATAGGACCCATGTGGACAGGACTGTTTTCTCTCTGCTTATTGCTCCTCAGGAGCCATGGAGTTCATGTCTAGTTCTGCCTTTGGGGGACGGAAATCCAGGAACAGAAAGGCATCATGCTGCCTGTTGAAGCGATGTGGTTCTCCAAGCCTGACATAATTTCTGAAGGAACAGAATTGCCCATGACAACTGCAGTCAAGCTGCAAGGGCACGCACAAACCAGGAAATTGGTTAATGCCCATTAGAAAGTTTAAAGCAGATGTCTGAAGAACATATGGGCAAATGTGTGTGGGATGGCCAGAATCGAATATAGGCTGGCCCTGACTTGCACAAGTTCTGCCTGGTATGTTCCGTCTGGAAAAAAAATAGTTTATAGGGCTGCCCACAGACAGGGCATCGCATGGGTGAGGAGGGGTGAGGGTGGGGGCAGGATTCCTCAATGCGAGTCTAGGCATTCCCACCACACGGCCATCTGGCTTAGCAGCTGGCAAATAGGTCCAGTCCTCTTTCAGCCTCCATTTTGCATCTACATTTTTAAAAATGGGGGAGAAATTAATTTGATATGCATGTTCTTATAAATCAGAACACATTTTTCATTTAGCTGTCACATTTGTTTTATGTTAAGATGCAGTTCCCACATACAAGACTCTGTACATTAAGGAAAAAGAAACATAGATTTGTTATCCACAATTGGTATTTTTGTTTAAAAAAACATATGACCTTTGAAACAGATATTATGCTATTTATATCTGTGTGGGTATGTGTGCATGTATGTCTTTATATATACATTTAAAGGTATGTGTGTATATATGTATATGTATATATAATGTCTTTATATATACATTTATATCTTTCTCTATATGTATTTATGTCTCTTTATGTGTGTTTGTGTGATCTATATCTACATATCTATACATTTTTATCTCAGAATGGGCTGTAAAAAATTGTGCGTGAAGCTTGAAAAAGAAGGCAAGCTATAGAAAGTAAAGTGGAGAGGTCTGTTCCTCCCTACACAAATTGTGACAATAATAATCCATCACACCCAAGAGAACAGCTGGCATTAAACTCTTTCTCCACTCCACATCTGGATCCAACTCTCCTTTGGCATATTTGCTTTGAGGAAACATTATCCATAAGTAATAATATCAATAAAAATAACTTTTATTAAGCTAAAGTTAAGCAGCATGTTTATAGTAACAGCAGCAAAAAAAAAGTCTAGTTTGAGAGTGGCTAAATTATTTATGTTCTCTTGTCACTGGGCCTGAAGAATGTACAGAGAATAACAATTATTTGTAAACAGGATGGATGATAAACTCTTTGTTAAAAAGAGAGGGGGGGGGGGAGAGAGAGAAAAAGAAGACTTAAGCAACTTTTTTCATTCAATTCCCACTTGGCCTTTCCTTGGTACCAAGGCAAGTTTACAAATATCTATGGACTAAAGAATCAAAAATCCATTTAGGTGCCCTGGAGTAATGCAGGAGAGAGCATCGGTCCAGTGGGAGATTGAATGCATCCTGAAGACCCATCATATTGGAAGTGGGGGCATCCGGAGTTAAGAGTCTAGAAATATGACAATTATTAAATTAAATTAAATGAGACATTTGAAGACCTTTGATTCTGTCACAAATGACTGATCAAATATGTCATTAACCATCACAAATATGATTGACATTTTCAGCCCACCCTTCTAGCTGCGCTTCTTTATGTAGGGAGAGCATCTGTATTCTGACATTATGCGCAATATAGATTCTTATAAGATCTCACATAAAATAATCAAGTAAGATAAGAAAAAAATATGTATGGGGAACAGGAGGGGTCGCAGAATTCCAGATCATTGACCAACTAAAACTGGAAAATAAAATTTACGTTTGCCCTTTTAACGGATTTGGACTTTAAAGAAAATGAACACAAAGGTTTATCCATTTTGTCATACAGAATCAGTAGACCCACCTAAGACCCTGACAAAGCTCTGGCTTGCTTAAAAGCCTTTTCCCAAGTTTGAAAACTGCCTTGTTGAAGCTGCACAAACCAGTTTTGTCTTCCTCCTCCAAACTAGACTGCTGATTATCCCATAATGTGGCCTTGCTGTGATTTGAAGCAGCTTGTTTGGATGAAAAGCAGTGGCAGTTCAACGAATCCAAACTGTGGCGTTTAGAACACCGAGGCCTCATTATGTCATTCAGACGTAAGAAGGACCCAAGGTATTGTTGCTCTGAACTGGGAAAGTTTCCTTACCTGCTACAGAACGAGTGCATATTTTCTAGAGCCTGGAAATAGTTTAATCTTGTATTTTTCTAATAGGATTTCCTGTTGCAGAAAGAGAGGAAAGTTTCATACGTTCCTGCCACGTCAAGTAAGGAACACATTGCAGAAAATTGGAAAATAACCTTTATTCTAACCTTTATCTGAGAGGTAAAATTAAAGCCATGGCACAGAATATGATCTATAATATTCTAACCAGAACCAGATTGTAATAAAACAGACTTGTTTATAGCTGTCTGATGTGGGGGGAAAGCTTCACCTTTTCTGTAAAACCCTATAAAGCATGATTATGCAAAAGGAAAGATTTATAGGCCACCGTAAGGCTTGCACACATACAAGTAACTTTAACACTTGTAAATCTGTTTAAAATTCTTGCCGTAAAGTTTTGATGATTACTGTCTTTTGATGATTACTGTCTTACTATTGTGTGGGGATTAAGGTTTTGAAAAATTGAGGGTCAGTGTAGTTTTATTCATCTCATTCAACCTGATGTCGTCATTATTGATTTACAAATTGTGGTTTGGTTATTATTAAATTATTTATTACATTCGTTTGCCACCCATCTCAACTCAGGTTATGCAGCCTGACAGCGCCTGGTCCTACTGTCTGGTCATGGGGAGGGGTTACAAACACCAGAACAGGTGGGGGGTCTTGCAAAAAGCCAAATGGGGAAATGAAAATAAAAAAAAAATCAGAAGCAGATCAGAAGAATGAAGATGGCAGCCAACTTGGTAGCTTTATCCCCGCCCTTGTGGACCACTGCCCCTACTTCAACTGGTCTATCATCCCCCAGAACCTGGGACATTTTTCACCTTGCTGGAATCTTCATTCGGCCATGTGGATGAGCAAGTTTCATTTTCTGCATATTAAATTTAATTTAAGTTGCAAAATCTTAAGGGCCTGCAGTGGTCTATCATTGTAACTCTAGTCATAATTATCTACCACACAGGAACTGACAGGCCAAACAAGTGATAAAAGGAGGTCCAATCCTCTCCCTTCAGACTCCTTGACTCCTTGCTCTTGAGTAAAGTCTTTGCTTTGATAGCAAGCAAGGGAGGGAAATAAGAAAACTTCATACAGGAAAGGTGGCAACATTTGAACCAGGAGCTGGGAGCCATTTATTGCCCGTGTTTCATCCCACACAGTGTAGGGTGGATGGCTCTCACGGGGATTAACACACAAACTCATGTTTTCTAGTTCTATGCGGAGGCTGTGTCCTCTTGCCTTTTTTTAAAAAAAAAACCAACCTAAATGCTGAATCAGTTCTGCCCAATATGTAAAGGATCTGCAATAAATGGACGAAATTAATGTCTGGGGAGATTCTCATTCATCCAGATCAAGGTGCTTCTTCGCTTCTTGGAGAAGCGAAACGTCTTCAAGGAAAAAACGAAGCCCAGTTGCCTTTCGAAAAAGGTCCTTTGGGACTAAACCGAGGATCCCAGGGGAAACAACCAGTTTTGGAGTTGTAAGGAAGATACTGAAGGGGTGACAGGTGGACAGAAGGATAGGAGAAGAGGATGGCCATTTAGAGGGCAGAGCACACCATTGGAAGACCTGAAATACCAGTTAGGGGCATCTATCTATGGAGGAAATCTATCTATGTGGTCTAACTGTTGAAACCAAGCTGATGGTGCATAATCCATTAATTGGACTGTCATGCAATAAAAGAAGATAAATCTTGCACTTGATCTTAGAAAAAAGCATATTTTGAACAAGTCCTAAATCTGCTCATATATCATGTTATAGATATTAATGACTGCATTCACTGAATTTCTCTAATTCACTACTTGTCTACTCGTTTACAACCTATGTCAGGGTTTTATGTTTGTTTGTTCATTTAATGTAGTTCTATATACCATCTGTTGTGCTTTGCCAAGATTTATGAACCACAGTGTTGTCTTCACACAAGATATTATGTCAAAGTCAAATAAACTTTAAATGCTTAGCATGATGTATGAACCCAGTTAATGGATTCATACCTTAAGTATGCAAAACTATAAACCGTGGTTTACAAACCATAACTGAGTAGAAATACTAGTTTAAACCCAACCCAAACAATATTATATTATATCTTTACATATAACTATACTCCCTTTCTAATCTAAGACCATGTTTTTCAACATAATTTTGTTTGGCTTGGTCTGTAAAGTCGGCCACCGTTCCCAATAACCACTCAAATTAGCATTTTCAGTATTTCTTTGCTGCTGCAGAGCGATCACCTGGATTTTGCCTACTCTAAATGGAATATAGAAATGTGAACACCTCCTTTGAAAGAGAAGGCTGTGTTTGTGTCTTATGGCAGAAGGCTAGGCTGTTTCTCTTTAGGAAATAATAAATTAGCGATACTGAACTCAGTCCAAAATCTGCCCAACCCAAAAAGAAAAATCACTCTTGCTATTTTTACAGAGGATAAAGCCATGTACGTTTGTATTGGGAACAAGGCCCAGCAAATGCATCGGAAATCATCAGCCTTCCTAGCAAGCTGAGAAAGGCACGTCGCTTGCATAGAAATGAAGGCAATATTCAAATTAAGTTAGGAGGATGTGATTTTGCTTTCCTTTCTTCCGCTCTTCCTTCTCTTTCAAAACAATTCCTAACACTAAACCCCTAACTATAGAACTTTGGTGCCCTTTTAAGTATATTAACTTTATTCCCTTTAGATTTAGAATGGAATGGAATGCAGAATAGAAAAGAGAAGAGAAGAGAAGAGAAGAGAAGAGAAGAGAAGAGAAGAGAAGAGAAGAGAAGAGAAGAGAAGAGAAG
>JANHJO010002647.1:113764-124157 GCA_032468235.1 Pseudoxyrhopus heterurus
GTAGAAAGTGGGGGGGGGAAAGATTTGTTTCTAAGGGAGTTTAGCATGGATGAATATTAAACATCTTGAAAAAAAACATGCCCACTTTTTTATAAGGTTAGAAAGTGCCGAGGGGAAAAACTTAATTACAGTAACACAGGAAAATAGCTAACAAAGATTTAAAATGAAACCTTTTCCAATTAGTACTGAAATGAAAAGCAGTACTTACATTAAATTATACAAATTATTGTATTTTATGATTTTATATAATATAATGTTATATAAATTATTATACTTATATTAAATTTAAATGATTTTAATCCACGCTTATTTGATTCATAAAAATCTAGATTCTTTTGCTGAAATTAACAGTGCTTGGCAACTTTTTAAATAGGGGGGGGAAAAAGCAGAACAGCTTTCTCCAGGATGATATCGTCCAGATACAGCAATCTCTGTAATCCCAGTCACTATAGCCCACAAGCAAATTAGGTTTAGGTTAGGAAATTCTTGGAACTGGGATTTAATGTGTCTGGAGGGACATTAGACTGAGGAACATTGGCCTGGATTAAGGAACCCAAGAAAACCAGGAAGCATCTTCTAGAACAGGGATGTCAAACTCACGGTGTCATCACGTGATGTATCAGGACTTTTTTCCCCTTTGCTAAACCAGGCATGGGTGTGGCCAGTGCGTGACGCATCCGACCCATGGGCTGGGACTTTGACAGCCCTGATCTAGAAGAATAGGGAGGGATTTACAAAGAGTTGCAGAATAGAAAAAAGAAATAACTGGAGACAAATAAAGCTTAATAATACAAAATATGTGCGCATGTTTTACAATATACAGATCTTTCAAAGGAGCCTATCATAGATTCATGGGCTAATTCACAGTGCCACTTGGATTATTGCTCATGAAGAATTGACTGTGCAGAACACAGAAGCTTTCCCCCAACCCAAATACTCATATTGCATTTGTCTTCAAATCCCCTCTTCCTCCAGTGTTTTTGCTTTGCAGAGAAATAAATCACAGTTATCTGGAAAACGTCTTCCCAGTCATCCCATCTAGGGCCAGGGGTGTCAAACTGGCAGCCCATGGGCCGGATGCGTCACATGCAGGCCACGCCCACCCCAGCTCCGCAAATGGGAAAACCGTTGTGAAACATCACGTGATGGCAATGTGACGCCGCGAGTTTGACAACCATGATCTAGGCCGTGCATTTAAAAGGTGTTCTCTGTTCATTTCAGGATAGACAAATCCAAATTATACAGAATGGGGAGGCGGGGAACTGAAATTAATTTAGAGAGCAACAATACTGACAGTAAAGAACACTTTCTTTGCTTGGCATTTTTCCTTCAAATGCAATTCTTTAGCATCCATTCAATAGGTTTGTAGATCAAGGTTTTTTTTTATCATTATTGGACATTGAATACACTTTCTGATGACACTGGATTCTTTATTAAACCTCTGTCACTGCTCGTGTCACAATGTTTGGCAACACTGGAAGGAGGTGAGCTGAATCAATCACGTTTCCCAAGCAATGTCAAAAATTAGGAAACCTGTTCAGTACCAACATCAGAAAGAACAGACCATTCTAGCAGAAACAATTTTGTGTCAGCAGACTATTTATTATAGCTGTGAGCAGGGTATAATAGAGGCACATTCAGATTTATTTAGAAATTAATTCATAGCAGAATAACAAGGTTTGATTTTTATGAGCAAGGTTTTATTTGTTTAAATTGGGATATTAGCTTCCCCACAGTTCATTGCAATATAGAATCCATATAAAAACCAGTCATTTAAAATAAAAATCAACTTTTATTTTTCAGTCACTTAAATTCCACTAACTTGCATTATTTGTTGCAATTAGACATTAGTATTTCCTTTTTGCAAAATAATTGTTGCTATACCCAATAAGTAAGAACTGAATTTCTAATAATCTGTGACACATTCATGCTACTACATCATAACAATTGGAGGGAGCAGTTTAAATAGGGAGGAGGTCTGTCCCAGCTAAGATGATAATTGACATTAAATACAAAATCAATGACAGTAAATCAGTATTTAATCAAAATCATGCCAACAAATTAGTAAGGTACTCCAATAATATTTTAGGAAGGATCATCTAAGCCTTTCCTTTTAAGCAGCATTAATACAATAGGCAATATTCACAGGATGTATTAAAAATGGTAGGCCATAATGTTAAGAAATGCATCTTAATCAGGGTTTTTCAAACTCAGCAACTTGATGTGTGGACTTCAGCTTCCAGAATTTCCCAGCTGGCATACTGACACAGTTTTGACTTTTTAAAAAACCATATCCCATGGATACCCCCACTATCCTATTGAATCCCATCGATACCTCCACTATCACACTATGGCTATTGAGAAAGTGAGATCTAGTGTGTCTATTGCACTATGGTATGTTTAATAATGTCTTATTAATAATTATAGCTATTTTGGTTCTAAGCAAAAAATTCTGACAGCTATTATTACTTTAACCAGCTCTTACTATGGAAAGGTTTTCCTAACCTCCCTGCTTCAATAGTACAAATTACTCAGAGGAGGCTAAGTAAGAGCATCTGGTGGCAACTATAGCTGAATCTGAATACACCTCCTTTCTATTACAATTAGTAGTAGTATGAGAAGAAGCTTATTTAATTTCTGGCTAGTCTACGGAGCAAAAGAGTGGTGAGGTGGCCTAGTGGTGAAGACACTTGCCTCCCACTCGAAAGTTTGAGAAGTTCAATCCTAGGTAGCAGCAGATGTTTCTCTCTCCTACAGTGCAAAGAAAAAAAATATCTGCTGCAAACTCCGCATGGCATCAGGAAGGGCATCTGGCCAATAAATGCTCAGCTCCATTCTGTCACCCTGACTCTAGCCCAGATTACAGAGTCATAAAAAGTCTATGGAGCAAAAAAATCAAGAGTCTGATAGACCCTTTTTTGACTAACAAATTTCATTAAAAGGCAAATGCTTTTGTGAAACTTTTTGCCAGGACTTTGATGAAGTGAGCTGCAGCTCATACAAGTTTGTCCTTTTAAATAATATCTGATAGCAAAAAATGGTTGCTGCCAAAAACATACCAGAAGAAAAGGATTAAGTCAGAACTGGGCTTTAGGGCAGAACTTCTGGAGACCTTAAAGATTAGTTTTTTCCTCCAGTTGCTGAGTATCTTTACCAGAAATCAGAGTGTAAATTAGTCCATATCAATGTTTTTTTCCATACATTGGTTATTGTCTAGGATGGGGGCCACGCCCACCCCAGCTCTGCAAAGGGGAAAAACATCATGAAATGTCAACGCGGTCTAGGAATTAATCTGAAGGGCTCCAAAAGGATCTGAGAAACCAGTTTTAAAAAATTTTTTTTTTTCCTCCACAAAACTAGTAATACAAACATATTCTTTAAATTCAAAGGCTTGGGTAGCAGCGGATAGCTTTTCAACTCTGTGGTTTTTATCACAATAGCATTCCTCCCTGGAGTGAAGGATCAGTACGATTTGTTTTATTAACATCTGATACAGAATTACAGAAAAACAGAGTTGGAGGGGACCTTAGAAGTTTTCTAGTGCAACTGTCTGCTTATGCGGGAGACCCTGTACCATTTCAGATGAATGGTTGACCAATCTCTTCTTTAAAACTCCAGTGATGGAGTACCCACAACTTCTGAATGCAAGTCTTTCCACTGATGAATTGTTCTCACTAACAAGAAATTTCTCCTTAATTCTAGGTAGGATCTCTCTTTGTTAAGCTTCCATTCAGTTACTTCTAGTCTTGCCCTCAAGTGCTTTTGAGAATAGGTCAACCTCTTTTGCTCTGTGACAGCCCCTCAAATATTAGAAGACTGCTATCATGTCACCCCCAGTTCTTCTCTTCGTTAAACTAGACATCCCCAGTTCCTGCAACCATTCATTGTCCATTTAGCCTCCAGTTTTCTCTCTTTTTAGAGTCTCAACATCTTTTTTGTATCGTGACAACCAAAACTGGGTGCAATATTCCAGGTGTGGTCTTACCAGTGCAGTATAAAGCAGTATGCAGAGTATAAATACTCCATAAACTAAAATGCTTATGTTGATCCACAGTGGATAAGTTGATAGTTTTGCTGGGGGGTGGGGGGGAATGCATAGTTCAAACATAAGATAAAAACGACTCTCCACTTTTCCAGAGACTTCTTTTACAGATGCTAAGTGTTCCTAAACTGAAAATGTAGGTTCAGCAACTTTATAAAGGAAAAACAATGTGGGTTTTGCAAGTTGCATTGCAAAAACTGGATTCCTTCTGCAAATCAGCTCACTCCGTCTCACTAGATGGTGCTCTAGGCCTTATCACAAGGCTGATGGGAAAACCTAAGGAAAACATGACTAAGAATTCATTTAGAAAATGGTGCAATGATTACATTCCCATTGTGACACACAGATTTAGCCTTCCTTCTTCATCCAGATAGCAGTTTATCCCAATATCCTTTAACCTAGTGAGAAAGCAGTGATTAGTGATTACATGGTCACTAGCTGTAAGAAACAGAGACATGGGCTTTTAGAAGTTGAAAGCCCTGCTGAAACACGAATGCATGTATTTATTCAAGAAATAACAATTAATCCTCTGAATAAAAACAAATGTTCTATTCCTGCTGCTTAAAATATTTATGGTCTCTGTGGTTGACTTTAGAAGCTTAAAAGCCTAGTGGGGATCTTGTTTATTTCTTAGGAGGTTTATTGACTCTGCCATCTGATTAAAGTCACAGTATGAGAATCAGGTTCAAAATCATAATTGATCGTACAAGTTGTACAATTGTATATCCTAGCATTATGCAATAGCACAATTCTTTCCTAGGAACAGATGCTAAAGATTAAAGTTTGATGTACCTAACAGATTGAGGTTGACTTGCTATATCATATCAGAGATTATAGCCCACTGAACAAACTGGGATTCGTTTCTGCATGCATGATTGCAATGA
This sequence comes from Pseudoxyrhopus heterurus, assembly GCA_032468235.1. NCBI lineage: Eukaryota > Metazoa > Chordata > Lepidosauria > Squamata > Pseudoxyrhopus > Pseudoxyrhopus heterurus. The sequence goes on from JANHJO010002647.1 coordinate 118,691, forward strand.
TAAATTGGTTGTTTATTTATTAATTAGATGTATATCCTGCCTTTCCTTCAGGAGCTTATGGAGGTGTGACTAGCACTCCCCTATCTAGGTTTTCCCCCCCCACAACAATCGTGTGAGGTGAGTTTGGCTGAGAGGCAGGAACTAGCCTAAAATCACTGCCCCAGTGAACTGTTGTAACTGAGGATGGATTAGAACAGGGGTGTCAAATTCACATCATCATGGCATCGTCGCATGACGTATTGGGACTTCCCCCCCTTCGCTAAACTGGGTGTGGGCGTGGCCAGCGCGTGATGCATCTGGCCCGTGGCAGATGCGTCACACGCATCTGACAGCCCTGGATTTGACAGCCCTGGATTGGAAGCTGAGTCTCCCTAGTACCAGCTCCCTAGTACCTTGACCATTATACCTCGAGGGAGTTCAAAAGATGACTTGAGGCAGGACCTGGTCCCTAGGCAAAAAAGGGTTAAACAGTTTTTAAGTCCAGAACAATGAAATAATATTTGGAAGCCGCTCCTGCAGACACCTCCCTAATTCACTGGCATATAAAAAAATGGGAGGAGGTACAGCATAAGTAGACTTATCAGATTCAAGTCTGCTGCCACCTACCAGTTGTCCAGATTCCTGTAACTCAGATATGGAACTCTCTGATTAATGCAGTCACGGATCACTATGGAATTGCTTTTGAGGGCTTAGAGCAGGGGTGTCAAACTCATGTCGTCATGGTAGCATCACATGACATATTGGGACTTTTCCCACCTTCGCTAAACCAAGCGTGGGCGTGGCCACCGCGTGACTCATTTGCCCCGCAAGCCACGAGTTTGAGACCCTGGCTTAGAGAGTAAAAATGATGGTAGTGTGGTTAGTGCTATTATTTTACTCAAGAGTGGTGCCAGCCCTGATATATCTTTTTCTTTTTTAAAAAAAGTGATTCTTCAAGGACTATGGGTGACTTGTACTAAGCTGTTTAATCAATGCTTATTGAAAAGTCACATTTGTCTAGATTTCCTAAGCCATGCTAAATTATAAACTGTGATTTATAAACCACAGTGGAATAACACACACTTTAAGCCAACCAATTTAACCACTTAATGGTTTTTCAGCTGGCTATCAGATTTGGCTTCAAAGTGATCCAAGCCTCATTAGACAAATTGTTTGCCCTTCCCCCATTTAGGAATGCCATAAAATTAATAATATGAATTATTCCTGTTTCGAATACCAATACAAAGAATCACTTTTGAAAATGATTCAGAAATGCTTTCTGAATTAAATTGAGCCACCATTTTTCTGGCTTCTGTGTGAACCTCAAGAGAGAAAGAATGGTTTGTCCCAAGCCAGGGGTGTCAAACTCGATTTCATTGAGGACCACATCAGGGTTGTGTTTGACCTCAGGGGGCCAGGGGTGTGGGCATGGGCCATCTCAATGTCATTTGTGTCGGGGGAACCTGTGGTGGGGCTCAGGTAATCCATTGTCTCCAGCGGAGGAATTTCTCGATGCCTCCTTGCCTTGTGATCAAATGCCATTTTTGTTAGTAGTTTATTTTGCTAGAGGGCCTGTGGCCCTCCCGGGCTCCGTTTTCAGCCGCGATGGCCTCCTGCAGCCCTCTGCCAGTGAAAATGGAACACGTGGCCCGCCCAAGTTCCATTTTCACTGGCAGAGGCACCATGGGCCGGTCTTTTGCTATTTCCAGGGCGGTCCAGTGGGTCAGATCTAAGCACCCGCAGGTTGGATCTGGCCCATGGGCCTTGAGTTTGACACCCCTGCTCTAAGCTTAACTTTAATGAGCAGAGCCCTATTGGATACATCATGCCCACCTAAAAACACATTTTGCCTCCTCTGAATCTCTATTTTTTTTTCTAGTGTGGCCACTATAGACTATTGGTCCTCAAGTTTAACATTACTGATACTATCCCACAGGTCTCTAGCTTTTTAGGCATCTCTCTTTAGTTCTTTGGAGTTTACTGTCAACTGTCTTTAATGCTTGCTCTTAATTTGGGCTATTTTAATTACTAGCTTTTATTGTGACCAAGTCTAGGAATTCATGAAAATCTAAATGTGGAATAAATAATGCCAAATATTTAGCAACCTGTGTCTTATATTTGTGACTTTTGAACAGTGACCGGTACCTGAGCCAAAGAAGATTGACCACAAACTACAGTACACCAAGAGGAAAAGCAATTTAACTTTGTTAAATATAGTAAAACCATGATTTAACAGATCATTTGGGAAGATGAGGCTTCCATTATTCTTAACTGTCTGTTAAGTTTAAATGTACACACTTGTATCAATTTGTGCTATTTGCATTATGCAAACGAAGTAAATTGATGTCAGTGTTTTACATCTACATAAATTGTCCAGACTGCTTTGGATACAATGGATTATGCCTATAATTGGGGTGGGGGAGGATGTCTGGACACAAATTTAGTCTGTTGATTCAAAATCCACCCAGAGAGTTCCATTAAGATAAATGAGGAAAAGTATAGGAAAAATGTGAGAAATATATAAAATCCACTAAACTCTTTTTTTTTTAAAGCTAGGAACAAATTTAGAGTTTTGAGAATAAGTCATGGGCTTGATGGATTCAGCCTGATACAAAATATAAAATACAAATTATCTGAAGGTAAATTAATCTTCTAAATATTTTGTCTGTGCCACCAGTGGGAGCTTTATGGGACCTAAAGACTTTCCTACAAATAAAGTTGATTTCAGGGGCTGACACTTTGGCTCTGCCTAATGTCAAGTTCCTATAATTTTTTAAAATTAGAAATTATATTATTATTATACTGTATAATTTTTAAATTATACTAAAAGTATGGAGAAAAAATGAGTCAGAAAGCATTGTAACATCAAGGGAGATGCTTGCAGCACCATGTTGCTTATCTCTGTTATAAAAAATGATTAAAGAATAAAAAAGCAATTAAGAGGTAATGTATTAAAGGAATAATCATATTAAATAATAAAAGCAAAATAGATGGCAAATTAAATCTTAAAAATGTATTCAATGGTATTAATGTCTAATCCTATTTACAGTTCATTTAATTTAACATTAGACAAATTGTACTGCTAGGGAGATTTCAAGATAAAACTTAGGACAAGTTAAACATCCCTGCTAAATAATTCAAAATTAAAGAAAAGTTGAAAGAAGTAAAAATAGATAAAATATTTAAAATCAAATCATATCTCTTCAGCAAACTATTAAATTCCAATATAGCTATGAAAGGAAAGATATCAACAGTGAAGGTTATGTAAAGCTAAATTGATTTAAACTAAAACACTATTAGTCTCTCCCCCAAACTTTTTTCTTAACCTTTTTCTTCTAATAAGTTCCATAGCTAGATATGAAATCTGTGAAATACATTCTTATTTTTAATTATTCATTTAATAGGAAGAGCTATTCAAAGGCTCAGCAATGGCCACTGCAAATCACAGTGATGCCCAAATGACAAAATACATATAAATGCCACCAACATATATAATTGTGTTCTGATGTCTGATGCAAGTAGATTTCTCACTGCATTTGTGAGATCGCTTTGTCAATTGATTGTTTTTCCGGTGGGACCGGTCTATCAGGGCAACCTGATCTACCCAAATATGGGATGGAGCAGACTGCTTCCACTTTCACCTTTCAGCCCCAATCCAGGAGCCTTCGCAGGCGGTCACTTTTGCGACAAACTATTTGTGTGTTGAATTTTTGTTTTACCAACAAAGAAATAAAGGGAGACTAGTATAGCTTTGTCAATTGCCTTCTGCATTTGCCCCCATTAGAAGTGTTACTTCAATTCCCCAAAAAATACAAGTTTCCATGGCCTCATCTAATTGCAAAGGGACATCTGACTTTATCAGTCTGATGCTTTTGGCTTTCAATACAGGATACAGGATTTTGGATACAATATGTTTGTTAGCATACTTCCCTACATTTTCAAGCTGGACTAAGCTTCTTTCTTCACATCTTTGAGCTGGGATAGAGGATGCCTTGGGTAAGACTTTAGAAGGCCTTTTTCCTGGTTCATAGCATCACAGCTTCCCCCGAATATCTAGTTTCACCCAACATGTTAAACATTAATGTGGCTCATTTCGTTTTACTACAGTGGGCTATATGAACAGTATCAACAGCTCCTTCTGAAGCCAACCATGATTTAGCACATGGGTGTCCAATCTTTTGGCTTGCATGGACCACACTGAGCGAAGAGGAATTGTCTTGGACAGTGTATAAAATATTTAATATAACTAATGTAGATAAATCACATAACAACATTAAAAGTTTATGATCTTATGAGGCCACATTACTTGCCGTCCCATGCTCCATGTGGCCCATGGGCTGCCGGTTGGACTTAGCATATGTAAACCAGTACATGGGTTAAAATGTTCAGACTAATAAAAAACCTGCACTTGGATGAGGGAGACTTTAAATCTTTCCCATTACTCAGCCATTTGTTTTGCAACATCCCCTACAAACATGTTATTTTAATAGTGATAATATTAATAATACTAATAATGCCTTGATGAAATAGCTTCTGAATAATGGATTCAGTAAATATACGCAGATGGTTTGCTAGCTGTGCTAAGCTCCTTCTTAGCAAAACTCAACTTAAACTTAGCAACAAATGTCACCTCTTTTTATTTTGTCTGTGTTATAGGGAGAGCAGAATGCCCTCCGGTGCTGGTGACTCCATGGAGGACAATTGATAGCCTTCTTCTCTAGTTACCTTATTTGGGGGTTCATAAATTTTTTCTGCCTCTCTAATAATTCTAGGGAAGTATCTGATACACTGATGTTCTCCGGGGCTATTTTGTGTTTGGCCCCTGGCCTTGGTGTCAGTCAAAGCTGCTCATCCTATGTTTTCAATTTTAATATTCCTTTGCTGTTCTTCATTCTATGGACCAGAACGATCAGTTTGTCCAGTATAACTGTCTGAAATTGTTTCTTTTACATAAGCCTTGTTTGATTCCTAGTTTGGGAAGTGTATCCTTCTTGGGAAGGTAGTAGTTGCTGTATTTTATCTAACAAATTTCCATGGTATGTTTTTTTCTTGTACAGAGTTTTCTGCTTTTTGTCAATTGCAAGATAAATATAGGTTTGTTAACAAATTAACTATTCTTTGCTTACCTGTAATCAAGCAAGCCAGTTGGTTAAGTTTGTATAATACATGCATCCACAAAATAACAAGCCTCAATGGCAAGATTCATGTAACCCACTAATTCATGAATAAGCAAATCTCATAATTTGGGATAACAATCCATTAAGCAGTTTCTTTGGTTTGGGTTTCAGGTATTATATAAAAGAAGTTTGTAAACCAAGGTTTGTGTTTTAGTACAAGGGGTGAACCAGGGGTGGGTTTCTACCAGTTCAGACCGGTTCAGTGCTCCTCAGCTGTTTTTCCCCTAGAGGCTATTGCAGGAAGTTTGTGTTTTAAAGAAACAAACTTCCTGCAGCAGCCCCTAGGCAGAAAAACAGCTGAGGCAGGCTTC
>JANHJO010002647.1:127030-137678 GCA_032468235.1 Pseudoxyrhopus heterurus
TTTTGCTTTATCTTTTTTTGAATTTAAGTGTATAAAATTATTTCAGGAACTATATGACATAAAAATTGGAATTGTCAAAGCTTGATATCCCAACATAATTGTCTGCTGTAAAAGTAATATACTTGTTATTTTATCCTTTGGCTTATGAAGGTCATGTGTGTGTGATATTACATATATAAATTGTGAGGTATATTGGGGGATGTGTGCATGTACATATTCAGGCTGAGTAGTTAATGGAAGAAGATAATGGAAAAGGATAAAAGTACTTCTGTATCATCATAAGAATTATTGGCAGCCATAGTCAGGCTCAGTAATTCATACTGACATTGTTTTAAAAGCCTTTCTTTAATATGAAATCATTCTTACACTTTTGTATTTTGAGAAGAAACAATCTAAATTTCCTTTATGGTGGTAAAAATAGCAATGAGTAGAAACAAGGCTTGAATTGAATTCTTAAGAAGGGTAATACTTCTATAATTTTCTTTTAATTTTTAGGGAAACTGCGGTATTTAAAGAATATCCAATAACTTCAAATTTCATTCTAATTGATCACTGCATAATTTTATGAGAAAGTTAAAAAGGAATTTGTTTTACTACATTGAAATCACTTCTTTCATTTTTAAGTATTAATTATTTTATTAATTTATCAAATTTATATGCCCCTTATCTTGTGGTGCATTCAAGTTGTCTTGAATGTAGAATAAAATACAACCCTATCCTTTCCTATTACCGTATATTTAAGAAAATTTGGAATGTCCAGTGTGTTCAATACAATACGTGTTTATTTGCTTAGAATGCAATCAAGAGCAATAAAAGCAAAGACTGCATTTTGGAAATGTGAATGAACTATGCTATTATCTATGGCAAAAATATACCCAAACTTTTCCCAATGAAAGTCTGCTATTATCAGTTTTTTTAATGACCTTCCTTTCAATGCCTTCATTATATTGTCCTAGGAAATTCTGAGTAATTATAGATAATATTTTAACATACAGGATGATATCATTTTATCAATCAGTATGCTATGGATAGTAATACTGGTTGAGCTAGAAACATAATCCTACCCTTCATTTATTTTTATTTATTTATTTATTTATTGTAATTTGTCAAACAGAAACGAAAACAGGAATAATATAAAAATACAGTGACAGGGACGATAGGCAGGTTAGTGCCCTTATGCACGCCTCCTCTACAGACCTCTAAAGTATGAAGCGAGGTCCACAAAAGTCAATTTGTGACTAAAACTGTGAAAATTTGTAGCTGAGACAACTGAATCAGGTAGAGCATTCCAGACTTTGACAACTCTATTACAAAAAGAGTCCTATGGGAGTTGGGCGAGAAATTTGATTAAATAAATAAATAAATAAAAATCGTATTTTTTACAGTCAAGTTTAGAACTATTTACATTGAGTTTAAAGCGGTTGTTTGTGTGCATATTATTGCGATTAAAACAGAAAAAATAATTTATGGATAAAACATTACTATGCACAATTTTATATGCAATACCTAAGTCTTTAGGCTGATTTGTAATTGATCAGTATTATGCAACTTCCGGTTGCACTTCCGGCGCCATTGGACATGAGGACCGCAAGCTCCATGGCCCCGCTCCAAGCTTTCCTTGTTGGAGGGCTCCAAGAGGAGCTATAGCTGACCTCGAGGGGTGGTGAAGAAAAGGGGACCCCCTTGGAGGTCAAAGAGAGCCGCATCTCTCCTCCCTGACTTGGAAAATCCCTTATCGAAAGACTTGGAACAGCGGTGGTCAACATGGCCACCCTGAAGTCGGACTCAGCCAGAATACCCAAGACTGTGCAGGAGTGAAGGAAGCTGTGAACAGAGACTGCCCTGGCTGAGATGATTCTGTCGCATTTAAAAGCTACCCCAAGAAATATAACCAAGAAAAAGTGATTCTAACCTTATTTAATCAAGCAGCGAAAGGAAATATTTTTTAAAAAAGAGACTTATGCTGTAAAATAATTTGAGAGTGCCATCTAGTGATGAAAGTGATCCCTAAACTTTTAATATAAGCAAACTGGTAAATAATGATAGATTGGAAGGAAAAATTGTTTAAAGGCCTTTGAAATTACTTAACATTTTTAATTGGTGGATTAATATATTTATAGATAAGATGTTGAAGATTATTAAATTCAAATTAATGGAATTGTTTAAAAAAAGAAGAAGTTGATTAATGGAAATGAATGAGAAATGACTTAAAAAATGTGATTGATGTCTGGAAACAACTCTGTCCCTATAATGAGATGCATGGGGAAAAAAAACCTAATAAAAAACTTTATTGACAAAAAAAAAAGAAAGTTTAGGTTTTACTAATAACACAGAGTGCATGTTTTTTTTGGCCTTTTTAAAAAAAATTACAGGTAGTCCTCGACTTACAGCAGTTCATTTAGTGACCATTCAAAGTTATACTGGCACTGGAAAAAGTGACTTATGACCATCTTTCACAGTTACAACCTTTGCAGCATCCCCGTGATCATGTGATTCCTCTCTTGTGACCTTTTGACAAGCAAAGTCAATGGGGAAGCCAGATTCACTTAACAACCCGAGTTTGCAGTGATTCACTTAACAACTGTGGCAAGACAGGTCGTAAAATGGGGGCAAAGCCCACTTAACAAAAATGTCTCACTCAACGACAAAAATTTTGGACTCATTTGTGGTCTACCTGTACCGATGCATCCTACATGTTTCAAAAAAAATACAAAAGCTGCTTTCTTTGCTCAGGGCAGAGTCAGCAGAAGTAATGAACAGAAGTAGTCTCATCCTCCTCCCCCACCAGCCCAGGGATGGCAACATTGAAGGCCTTTGTTGAGGACAGTTGAGCTTCCGGTTGGCCAAAGGAATAGCAAAGCTTTCCCAATTCAGCAGGCGTAACTTACTGCACTGTGAAGTAATCAAAGCAATCCTCCAAAGAGCCATGTTCCTGCTTTCCACTGCATAAAAATTGTTGAGATGGAAATGTATTTAAATATCCGGCTCCCCCATCCGTAGCCCGGATGCAGAGAAAAGCATGTCTTTCTGTCGCTTCCAGCATCCTCCCTCCTTTTACTCCTTATAGGAAGCAAACACAGTAGCAGCATGAAAATCTCTGGCCAATGTGCTCTGGGTTCTACCTCACTATTCTTTCCATCTCTCCACTTCAAAATGTTTGTATCTAGGGCACTAAACCTCTGGTGGGCACACAGCCGAACAGGCTAAAATACATGGTTCAGTTGGTTCAATTTGGAGTGGCCAGATAGCGTTTGTGTCAAATCAATCAATTTGAATCAGTTTGGTTCAAATATTTTCAGATTGAAATAGCAATAGCGATAGCACTTAGACTTGTATACCGCTTCATAGTGCATTACAGCCCTCTCTAAGAGGTTTACAGAGTCAGAATATTGCCCCAACAATCTGGATCCTCCTTTTATCAACCTCAGAAGGATGGAAGGCTGAGTCAACCCTGACCTGTTCAGAATCGAACTCCTGGAGTGAGCAGTGTTAGCCCTGCAGTACTGCATTCTAACCATGGGCCACCAGGGCTCATATGTAAATGAAGATAAGCCCAAAAGAAGATCAAAGCCAAGATAGGACTCCCCAAAGTCCCATCCTCTGTAACTGGTAAAATAGGCTTTGCCAAAAGACAGCCTATTGTATAGTGTTTGTGTATATGTGTTTGTATGCATGTATACATAATGCACAAGTGTGTGAGTACACATCCTTCCAAATTTCAACCCTGAATGCAGAGGCCTGGATGTACAAACAGAGGGAGAGGTTTGCCCTCCCCTAGAGAAGAAGAAATTTATTTTTCTATTCTTTCCATTCACATAGAGGTAGTCCTCGGCCTATGATCATAATGGAGCCTGACCATTATGGTGGCAAGCGGTGATGGCAATTAAGCAAGATGGCCTTACTTAATAATCCTCAGCCCCTGCTCTTCCTGATGTGGTCTTTAAATGGATGTGCAGGTCATTAAGCAGAGCACAGGGTGCCTCAGCGGTAGAGCCCACCTGCCTTGGACCTCCCAAGCCCCCCCATCCCTGAGGCACCCTATGCTCTGCTCTCTGCCCCTCGGGGTTCCCATAGGCCTGAGTCTACTCTCAACCCAGCCACTCAGCCACCCAAGGGCGCCTAAAGCCAGGCAGCAGATGCTACTGTCACATGGAGGGCAGTTACAACTTGGAGGCCTTTGTCTGTGGAACCTCCTTAAAAAACCCATGAGAATACTTGCCTGCTTGCAGAATAGCACAAGGTTGCCATGAGGCAGCTTCTGTAAGAAAGCTACACCACACGTTGTACTGTGTTGCATTGCGTGCGCCTGGATTCTTCTGCAAAAACCAGAAAGATGAGTTGGATGTTACTTTGCCCCGCAGTTGGCTGAGGAGCAGACCAAGTCCTGGATGGGAAGTAGGCCAAGGCCTCCAAGTTGTGACTGCCCTTCTATGCACCAGGAGCATCTGCTGCCTGGCTTTAGGCTTCCTTGGGTGGCTAAGTGGCCAAATTGGGAATGGGCCAAAGCCACTGCAGACATAAGGGTGAAGACCCCGAGGGGCACCGCAATGGCCACAACTTTGAAACCAAGTCCTAAGTAGCTTCTGGAGAGTCTGTCATAACTTCAGTCACTTGGTGACCAGTTGTAAGTAGAGGACTACCTGTACATATTTGAGGAGTTTTAACCCTGCCTATTCAGACCCCATATTGGCAATCCTTGCTCATGAACCGGAAGAAAATTATTTACGGCCACCAAGGAGCAAAGACCTTGTCCTGCTAATCTGATGTCTCTGGCCCAAGTGGCATCCAGAGATCATTAAAGGGACAGGTGCTCTATAGACTGCAGGTTGGCTTTGACTAATAACCCTCCCCAAAGCAGCCTTGTGCTATTTTATTCAGACAGAGCCAAAACAACTGACGTCTTGGCATGGATTTTCCTTCTGCCCTTCCCACCCTACATCTGCCTTTAGAGAAGCAAGGTGGTAAGCAGAAATTTTAAATTCAGCACTTGGTCTGAGAAGAGTGAAGGCAGAATGCTACAAAGGGACGATGTCTTTCAACTTTACTCTGCCTGTCATTAGGAGCGGGTTCGAAAGGACTGAAGCTTGAAGGAGAGGCTGAAAACAGTTGAGAAAGACACATGATTTGGTGCAGTGAAAGTATCAGCACCATCAAAGCCTATTTTAATAGCTCGCAGACCGTGGGGAAAATGTGAAGAAAAGGCAATTTAGTCCTTGGCTAGGAAAATTAAGGCAGCAAAAGGCCTTTTTTTAATAGGTATTCCTAGAGCTAATGTGAACAGCTAAAGGGAATTCTCTTGGAGTTCTGGAAGCAATTCTTGAGATTAGAATTCTCATCTTTTGAGTCTGTCCAAATACTTTTCTGACCCATTGGACCGGCTGCAGTGAATGGAATTCTTACTCTCTGGCCACCAAAGCTATGCAATCGAAATTATTTAACTATAAATCGCTTTAAAAATATTCTGGATATTCTCTGTATTGCAGCCCAAAGAACTGGGAAGTTGGGAATTGATAGATTTATGCACAGATCGATTGTGTAACTTGCCAATGCTAATCTTTCCTGACATTCAAAGGACAGAAAAGGAGGCTCTGTTTTTAACCTAAGCAAAACACTAGCTTTCTGCTAAATCATTCATGTGAAAATATGTTAACAGAGACAAGTGAGGGGTTGTTTTTTTTCTTGTCTCAACTTTGCTGGAAGTGAACTGGGCAGGAATTACCTCAAGCTGAAGGTGAACTTCTTTCTGGGGCAAATGTACTGTTTTTATTTATTTAGTATTATTATTTATTTTATCCCGCCTATATTATTTTTTTATAAATAATTCAAGGCAGCAAACGTAGCTAATACTCTTTTCTCCTCTTGATTTCTCCACAAGAAGAAAGAACTAGCTGCATGTTTTCTACAACAGAAAATGTTCCAGATATTGGGAAGAATGATGGACATAGTCTCCCCAACTCTGATTTCTGTTTAAAAATAATTAATCCTCCCACTGGCACTAACTTTTTTCTCTCTCCCTCCTCCTCACTCACTTCCACCTGAATGTTTTCTGGTTTCAACGTGGCTTTGGATTCAGCCCAAGCAACAGAAAATATAAGCAACTGTCTACATCATCTAGGTGCATCTAAGCACGTAACAATGCAGAAATAAAGAATTCCACTTGTGTTTCCATTTTACAATTCATGTTCTCCATAGAAGAAATCTTTCTTAAAATTAATAATTATCTGATACATAATAAACATAATTCAGTAGCAACTCACAATTCTACAAGCAGAAGGCAATACATCCAATCCCTGACACCTCCAGTTAGAATGTTGGGGGGAAAAGTGAGAAGGCAGATTTTTCTATATATATAAAATCAGGTGTGTGTGTGTGTGTGTGTGTTCCAGCATAACTCTGGAACACCTAGAGCAATTTCAACCAAACTTGGTACACAGACGACTTACCCTCTGGGAACAAATACTATGGGGGTAAGACACCCCTAACACCTCTCGGGGGGGTCTGTGTGCCTTAAAAATAGCGGAATGCCATGGTGACGGCTTCACAGTACTCCACAAGGGGACTCCCTCTGACTTGCGGCGCTGCGTGAGACAGCAGCATCAGGCCCGACTAAAGAATAAGAGACATAGAGCTACTACATCTAGAGCTTCACAGACAGTACAACAGCGTGAGTCCTGACTACAGGATTTTCCTGTCTAATACAGCGTTGGGATATCCGGGCGATGCCGGTTTTATCGTCTAGTATCCCATAAGAACAAAGAGTCCCTATCAATCAGCAATAGACGATATTAGATTATATGGAGAAAATGCCGAGGTAGCTTGCTTACATACAGGTAGTCCTCAACTTAGGACCACAATTGAGCTCAAAATGTTTATTGTTAATTGAGACAATTGTTAAGTGAATTTTGCTCCATTTTATGACCATTCTTGCCACAGTTGTTAAGTGAATTGCTGCAGTTGATAAGTTAGTAATCCAGTTGTTAAGTGAATCTGGCTTCTCCATTGTCTTTGCTTGTCAGAAGGTCGCAAAAGGGAATCACATGACCCCAAGACACAGCAATAGTCATAAATATGAACCAGTTGCCAAGCATCTGAATTTTGATCACATGATGCTGCAAAGATCGTAACTGTGAAAAACACATTTTTCAGTGCCATTGTAACTTTGAACGGTCACTAAGTGAACTGTTGTAAGTCAAGGACTACCTGTGCTATCTATGCTTACATGCAGTATTTATATGAAAACTCTGCTGGCACAATTGACCAAAAAAGATATTATTTATAAACAGTATCGTAATCTGAGACTTCAAAGATCCAGTATTATATACTGATAATAGGATCTTTTAAAAAATATAATATTCATTGGAATTTCTGCTCTCTGGAATGGAAATTTCATTAGAAGAAAACCTATTCTGAGTTACTTTTATCCCAAGGGCTTCCAGGATAAAACAGTTATAATTAAAATATTATCTTTCACAGGATGAAAAAAAACATCTGTGATTCCTTGGACAATATTCTAAGATGAGCATGGTTTGAGGTAAACAAACAAATAGAATGTTTTCAGGATATGATTCAGTGTCAGCTATAGACTTATAACTCATGTGAATTTGAACAGTAGAGAATTAACTAAAATCTATGGCATATAAATATGTTTATTTCTTGCTATATTGCCCCATTAGTAGTTCCTTATGTAAGGGATTAAGATGGCACTACCATTCAGTCTTGATCCAATGCAACTCCAAATTATTTGCCAGGAAATATTCCTCATTTCAGAACTTATTATCCTTCTAAAATAGGTCTGTTCGGTACAGATGATTGCATTTTTGTGACGGGTTTTGCTACCACTTAACCTTATTCGGAATAATCTGTTTGAGAGAACTGACCAGAAATGCTAAATTGCTTCCATGTTATACTTTCCTTTTAGGACAAAGGAAAAGTTACGTCTGAGTGAGGAGGAAAGGATAAGGTGCCCAGGAGTTTAGATTTGCTTGGGGCCAGGTGATGAATGACAAGGGGTGTGAAAAGCAGCTAGCTTGTTGTGAAGCACTGGCCAAAAGCAAGAGCACAGAGGCAAAAATAAATAAATTCTAAAACAGCTTTCTGTTCAATCAGCACATCTGCTATTTTATAAATTTACAGGGCAAGTCTCATTTATATGCAGCACATAGGCTCCTTGTTTAACTGAATCAAAGATAATCAGGAGAGACCAATGTTTTTAAAAGAAAAAAAGGGGAGAAATAAAGCATCAAGAATAAGGACACTGGGGTTTTTTTTGCTCCTGTTTCCCTGAACACCAGAGAGCTCAAGGCTAAAATCCTTGGCATGTGGCCTTGCGAGCAGCATCAGAGAATGGACATGCAGGTCTTGTCCTCGAGCCAAAGAGCAGGAAGACTTTTGAGAGTTTCAGGAGCTGAAGCAACCTTAATTAGACCTTTTTATTCCCAATGTGGTGTGGTGGTGCTATGATGGGAACATGCATTTAGGTTTTGAAGAATAGCTCTTCCTTGGAGCCACTACATAAATTGAAGTTTTGAAAAGGGAATTTAAGAAATAAACCAATGAAAAGGCAAGGAGAATCTGCTAAGAAGGGCTATGAGATCAGAGAAAAAAGGAATATATCCCTAGTGTTCCCAGACTTTGCACAATAGTTTTTGTCTTTTTATAGAAGGCTATATGTATGCATCTATGTGTGTAGATATTAACAAAGCAGTGGTGGGGAAAGACTATCTTGTCTGGATGCACAGTAAAATTCCACGAATGAGTTAGGACAACGGCATTGTAAATGCTTCACTTTGAAAACACCCAAGAAAATAACCCTGCATTCAGGGTTGAAATTTGGAAGGATGGTTCCAAAAGGTTCCCCCGCACATGCGTGCTAGTCATTTCTGGCTCTAGGGGTGGTGCTCATCTCTGTTTCTAATTCGAAGAGCCAGCGCTGTCCGAAGAGTCTCTGTGGTCATGTGGCCAGCATGACTAAACGCCAAAGGCGCATGGAGCGCTGTTACCTTCCCACCAAGTGGTCCCTATTTTTATATTTGCATTTTTTACATGCTTTCAAACTGCTAGGTTGGCAGAAACTGGGACAAGTAACAGGAGTTCACTCCATTACGCATCACTAGGGATTCGAACTGCTGAACTGCTGACTTTCTGATTGACAAGCTCAGCAACTTAGTCACTGAGTCACTGCATCCCTATTTTATAGGGATATTATAGGGATATAAAGATGTAAAAAGGAGCCACTGATATTGTTGTGGTGGTGCCGGACCTTTTTTGCTGGTAACTAACCCTAACTCTGATAATATATACAAGCATCCCTGAGATGAAATTCTCCTTTTCACAAAATGTTTCACGAACTTGAAAGTAATCCATTGAAAAAAAAAAAAACTATCTGCAAGAAGATTCAGGACTGACAGAAGAAAATAATTTTTCATACGGCATTGTCCTCATTTCTGGTAGTGGCAGGGAATATGGGGTTTAGAAAGATACTAGAGAGATTCATGGAGGATCCAGTTAATCCATGCATGGTGGATCCATGGGAAGAAATGAAGAAACCAGCATCGTATCATTGTTGGCACATTGTTCCACTCCTTTTGTATACACGTTGAGATGTCACACGCCCACAGAAAAGGGGCACAGCTTGCACTGCAATGGCTTCGAAAACACCGTGCAGTCAATGAATATTTAGTGTAATTTTTTGAAGTGCTACCTGCTGAAATTGACATAAATTTTTCCCCATTTTATCCACTGTTGAATGATGGTCCATTTATATGTTTCTCTAACTGCTTGTATTTCCTGAAGGAGCGAAATGCTTTTCTCACACAGAACAATCAATTTTAATAGCTATTTCTCCCCAGTGCTGTTATCTATAACCATAATTTCGGAGAGCTAGACTATCAGGCCAAAGAAAAGGAGAGACAGTGGGAATCCTAATGCCGCAAAACCAGGGCAAAGCAGAAGTTAAGAGTCAATTCACGGGGCCATCTTCTCATCATCAAGGGATAGCTTTAGGAAGGTTTAATTTGTAATGGAAATCGGACGCCAGGCTTGTTCGCATGCTTGGTTTGATGAGCAAGTAATTGTTTGCCAACTTTTAGGATTCTACCAGAAGAAGCTATTTCAGACTGTGCAAGACATGTCAGCAGGTTTCCTGTATCGCTCACTAATTCCCTTCAAGCCTTCATGGCTCTTTTAGCATCTAATCTCATTTACTTTCGCAGAATCTCCCTGCTGCTATTTCAGAGCACTTTTGTTCACCCTCATGTGGATGATAAATATTTATTTAATAGATTTATATCTCATCTCTCCTCCAGGAGCTCAAACAGGTTACTCAGGTAAGTTTGGCTGAGAAAGACTGTCCTCAAGTCTCTCTAGCATTTCCATGGCTAAGGGAGAACTTGAATCGGGATCATCCCCAGTCAAAGTCCGATACAGATACAGATTAACAGAGTTGGAAGGGACTTTGTAGGTCAACTAGTCCAAGCCCCTGCCCAAGCAGACCCTACACCAACCCCTTAATCACTCTTACCATTCCATCATCAAATCAGAAGATTAAAAAAAAAGGCAGAAGAGTGCATGAAATGTGCTCACACTTAGGTATATGCAAATTTGGGTTTCGGGATTATGGTCTGCTTAAGGCTGATTTATAAAATAAGGG
>JANHJO010002647.1:157047-167522 GCA_032468235.1 Pseudoxyrhopus heterurus
GGTGTCCAACCTTGGCAACTTTAAGATGGTTGGCTGGGGATTTCTGGGAGTTGAAGTCCACGAGTCTTAAAGTTGGCAAGGTTGGACCCCCCTGTTCTAAAGCCTTTACTTCTGTTTGCAACTAACTACAGCTGCTCATTTGCCCATTGCCCAGAATTGTTGATAGTGCTAATTAAAGTTTAGAACAGCATTTCTGAATCTTGGCAACTTAAAAGATGGGTGGATTTCAATACTCAGAATTACTCAGTCAGCTTGCTGCTGTAT
Source organism: Pseudoxyrhopus heterurus (assembly GCA_032468235.1). Taxonomy (NCBI): domain Eukaryota; kingdom Metazoa; phylum Chordata; class Lepidosauria; order Squamata; genus Pseudoxyrhopus; species Pseudoxyrhopus heterurus. Next base: position 157,312 of record JANHJO010002647.1, read on the forward strand.
CTTAAAAGTAGCTAAGCTTGAGAAAGATTGGTCTAGAGAAAGTCTTGAAGTTACCACATTTTCCTGAAGCAGAGTTGGGAAACTTCATAGTTTGAATATATCTGGAAAGCATTAGATAAGGAAAGAGACGATACTTAGAGCCCTGTCATTAAAAATTGTGACTATTCTTTCCATGGTATCTTTGTAAAGAACCTGTTTTGAAAAAGATGTTCTGCTTTCTTCCTTTAGATGCGTACCAGTAGCAAAGTCTCTGTATGGCCCGTAGGGCTAGTGGGGGGCCGACGCTACGAGCGCCCAATTGTGGAAAAAGGCAAAGTTGTTGGCTGGTACACTGGTTGGCGGGCAGGTAGGCCTTTCGCCATCGATATGGCAGGTGAGTATCTCTTCAGAATCTCAGCTATTAGGGTAGAACGGGCAGACTAGATATTAACACTTCTAGTTATTAAAGTAATAAGTACAAGCCTGCAAGTTCCTGGGTCTTATGGTGAGCACTTAGAATTCTGGTAGTTTCAGCTTTTATAAAATGCTTATTTATCAGCGGCATCTGATAAAGGTTCAAGCAGAAGTTTGTAGAAAATGCTGGGAATAATAAACTATGGATTTTAATTTAGTAACTGTCTGTTATTGTCAGGAGCACCCTGACAACATTCAATGACCTCTTTTAATGGATCACTACTCATCCCAGGTTTGTTCAGTGAAAGCCTTCAGGTAACATTTTTAGCAAAGAACTGAAGGAACAGGCAAGGTTACCAGGTTCACTTATATCCAGATGATATACAGAATTCTCTGCTCAATTCAATTCTGAATTGAATTGAATCAGACATCTTGGCCAGCACACCACAAAGCCCCACCAAAACCCAATTTTATTCTATCTGTGCTGATGCTGTTTTTTTAAAGGATCCTTAATCTAGAAACTGCCTTGCAAAGCAACATATTGTTGCCAATATTCCACCAACTAAGAGGCCCTTGCTGTGACTTTTAAGTGTAAAAACTGCTAGTTCATCAAAAAGATGAATAATTTTGTACAACTTGCCAGAAAACATGGTTAGAGTGACTTGTAGGCAGATAACAGCTTGAAATGCTTTGCTTAAGGGGGAAATTGACAATAGCCAGGAAAGCAAGAACACTTCAAAAATTAATCTTGTCAATCTTCAGCTGTATCACGGACCGCATATCTCTATCAGTTAGCCTGCATGCTTGGTCAGTCTCTTGTGTATGCTAAAGGCATTTCAAGTGCTGTCTGAATTGCTTTTGATGCAGTCACAGATCTATGCTTGCACAACTATAAAGTTTTGAATTTTGATTCATGGGAGTGTGGCTAGAAGAGAGATGAGCACAGAGGAAAGGGCCATACAGACAAATGATTTATATTTCCTGCTTTGCAGTTTATTCATGCATTGCTGGTGAAATGATCTGGCTTATTAAAAACTTTCTATAAAATGCTTAGCAAATTAAAATAACAATAGTGGGAGAATTACTGAGAGTTACTTCACTCCAGCACCAGTTTCTGCATTTTTGAATTATGAATATTGAGCAAATTGAAATGGTCCAATGCCCTAAGCTACCGTTCATTTAATCACATTGATTGAATTAACCATAATTTGCCGAATTTCCCCAATTTATATTCTCCCTTTCTTCAGGCTCTTACTACAAATTATTCTATGGGAAGGATTCTATAAATGTATTTGTCTTCATTTAAAATTGTTTATATTGCTTATAAACTGCTTTGGGAAGATGGTTACATTGAAAGACAGGATATAAATAATCATAATAAGTCAGTAATGTGCAAAGCCATAAAATATGCTTGGTAAACAATGGCTGAATTTATGCAATATACTATGCCAAAATTAATCAAATCACATTATGACCTAATTAGTAGTGTGTGAATCAGGTCTATAGCATACATTCAGCCATAGAGGCGATGACTGCCAAAATTCTTAGATGGGATACTGGGTGGAAGCCAACTTGGAACTCGATTGAATGTAAGCCATTATATGCATCAATCCTGTATAAAGATTCCTCAGGGACTAGATTTGCATGACTTCCCTGATCAACCTGTTCCCTTGGTAAGTTGATTTATCCCCTGTGCTAATGGCATTTGATAACTAATGGCCCACTCAACTGCCAGTCCAAGTCCTTAGAGCCCCAATGAAAGAAGCTGATAATCTATTGGTGTTTGGAAGTAGGAAGAACAGATTCATACTCCTACCTTGTTCGGATGACATAGCTGAGGCACGAAGAGTCAGTTTAGTGCCAAAAAGTCCCAGGTTTGAGGATAACATTGACTACTTCTAGGTTAGTTTCTAGAACAAGGTTATGGAGTAGAAGGTTGGTGTTTTTATATAACACCTTACTTACCCTAAAACCAGGTAAAGGTATTATTTAAATGCAGTTGAACACAGCCATTTTGTATGTATATTTTGGAAGCTGTAACTAGTTGTGGCTTCCCATTAAAAAGTAAAGACGCCTTCAAATTGAGCTCAATGCCTGGGGATTTTTTTTTCTCCTTTTGGCAGAGTTGTGAAGATGATTTCCTGTAGACATGTTCCAGGATGTTTATAACACTGCTATTTTTTTCAATTTCTTTCAACAGACAGTTCTAGAATTTTCATTACCTGCATGTTATGTGCAGCAAAAACAATTGTCGCAGATTGTAGCTCAGATTTCACACATTAATTCTTATATTAAGTAGGTTGTTCATAAATGAAACCAAAGGCCATCTCAAACTTCCCACTCAGGACTTAATGGGAGAAGAATTATATTATTCCCTAAATATCTAGTACTAATTCTTGTTATTTTTAAAACTAATAAGACTATTAAAGATATATTTAATTCTTTTAAGTTTTTGAAAGCCAAATGGTTGCCTTCAGGCTGCCATTACCCTATACCTAATTCTAGCTGCAGCTTTATTTGAAAGAATGCGCAGACTACCTACTTGTCTGGATAATGGCTGTAAGGAGTTGTGTGTGCAGTGAATAGGAGACTCAATCAGAATGCTAAGACTCCCAGTAATAACTTGAAGATGATAAAAAGAAAGTAATGTTCATCAGTCAGGAGCAACAGAATATTAGAAAGATTTCCTTTTCTTTCTCCTTCCCTTGTCAGTCCAATCATTTTCATTCTCTTCCTCCATAAGCTCTCCCTTTCATCTTAATTTGGAAGTGGAATAAATGCTACTTCAGTTAAACTAATGAAAAGCATCTATAAGAGATGGTGCAATACTAAACATGATGCTGAGATGTTGTGCAAGAGATCGTGCAATGTGTTACTCAAATGACAGTACTTCTTTGTATTTCAGGTTGTTTCTAATTCATAACTCTTATAGATGGGTTCCATTGCAGCTAACAAAATGAATGCAAGAATAAAAATACTGGCGGATGTAGGGAATCACTATTTTTGTTCTTGTATCTTTTAAGAACTTTCTGACGTTTAACAGCAATGGTATCTTCTAAAGATTGTAGTCTTTAGCTGTGATAAGCATCTTTTAAAACAGGGGTGTCAAACTGGCACCCATGGGCCGGATGGGTCACATGCAGACCAAGTCCACCCCAGCTCCGTGAATGGGGAAAACGGTGCGAAACATCACGCGATGGCAACGTGATGCGATGAGTTCGACACCCGTGTTTTAAAAGCAACTCCACACCAATTTCAAACTTAAGAACCAACAGTTGCTAAGTGTCAACGATCTCATCATATATGATTACTGTTTCAAATGTAATGTTCTTTCAAAATATATTCATTTAAATGGTACTAACGTTTGCCATACTCTTCACAATTAAGTTAAAAGCTTTAACAGAAATAATGTTAAGGATGAAATGCCATTTTTATTCCAGAGCTGCACAAAATTACCTGGACTATGGGTTAATAAAGTTTTATTTTGGGGGGATGGAAGGCAAATGGCTACTTTCCTAAAGTGGTAGAGCCAAGACAAAAACTAGATTTGCATTTAAAGTCAGTTAAGATAGAATGAAATTACTTTCCAATCATTTAATACTTTTTTTAGGGTCTCATTCAAAAGTATAACTTGGTTAAGGTCTCAAAGGTTGCAAGCTGCGACTGTACAGAGAGGCACTCCTTGAAACAGATCAACTTTTATTGAAAGGCAAGGCTAGCAAAACCAGAGGTACTCTGTAATAAACATTAACAGAATAACAGAGTTGGAAGGAAGGTCTTCTAGTCCAGGGGTCTCCAACTCTGGCCACTTTAAGACGTGTGGACTTCAATTCCCAGAATTCCCCAGCCAGCCATGATGGCTGGGTAATTCTGGTTTTTGATGACCACACGTCTTAAAGTGGCCGAGATTAGAGACCCCTGCCAACTCCCTACTCAAGCATGAAACTCTATACCATTTCAGACAAATGGCTGTCCAATCTCCTCTTAAGAACCTCCAGTGTTGGAGCATTAATTTTTCAGAACCTGGTTTTGCATCACTTAAGAATTACATCATTTAAGGATAGGTTATGTCACATATTAAAAGTAGTGATAATATGGGTTTTGGTTTTAATGAAAATGAAAAAAAAATGGTCTACATGTAAATTCAGTCAGTCACATTTATTTTTGTTTTAACAATTACATTTGCCTTCAGCTTAAATTTTAAATTAATTACAAAGATGGTGTCAGGGAAGAATCATTGGTTGGTCTCACCTTTTTAAAATTCACATTTCCCCTTTTGCTCATATGGAAACTCTGTTTTATGATGACTGTCACTATTTACACTTTAACAAACCATGTAAAGTTGTTAAACAGGTATGGAGGAACACAGCTCGTAACTTTTCAGAATAAACGTGGCCTATAGCACACCAGTCAGATTGCATACGTAACAACATGATAGACCATTGCATGATACCGAGTAAATACTTGGGAACTTATTTGAAATGGTAGGGTTAAACACTCCCCCACAATTAATTCTAGAGTTCAATACAATGTTTATGAAATTTTAAGTCTTTAATATTTGATTTCCGAAGGGTTTGCTGTAAGCCTTCAGGTGATTTTATCCAACCCCAAAGCTGTATTTAGACGCCACGGCTCACAACCTGGGATGCAGGAATCTGACTTTCTGAGGCAGATTACCACAATGGAGGAACTGGAGCCCAAAGCCAGCAACTGCACAAAGGTATGTGTAACTGCACAAATAACAAAGGTGTTTGTTATTCCCACAATGGACATTAGTCCCCACAAGTCAACTTGTGGAGAATCAATGCCAACTAATGCTTTTTGTTCAACTTTTTCCAGGTTCTCGTATGGCATACTAGAACAGAAAAGGTAAATCTAGCTAATGAGCCAAAGTATCACCTGGACAATATCAGAATTGAAGTGTGACCTGTCGGCGTAAATGGGACATGCCATAATTAATGGATGCATCAGACAAGCTTGCCATATTCAGACTGTACAAATTGCTATTGTACAACTGCAGCCTTTGGCAGCCTAATGGAAGACTACTGGCAGATAGCTGAAGACGTGTCTACTTAGGCTTCACTTACTTTGCATGCATTTCTCTGTCCTGCTTTAATTTTCTAACTGTTTCCATTTCCTTTACACGTGTTCAGTGAAGAGGTGGTAATGCACTGAAAAGTTATTAGTCTAAAAAAAAGAGAGAAGCTTTTACGCTGTGGCTTCCGGGTTTTATTCCTGAATTTAAAAAGCATTGTTTTTAAAGAATAGACACAATTCTTATAGAATAAAATAATTACACAATGTTTATGGATTTCTTTAATATAGGGAAGCAACCGTTTATCAATATGAGGCACCATAAAATGTAAACACAATTTACTGGCAGAAACCCGGATACAACTGCAAAGACAAAATTAAATATATAATTTGAGTTACCCTGTATAGTTGCTGTGCAGTACACTGCTGATTAATCCTGTACAGATTCTCTGTCGGTCAGATCAGCTTCTTTTGACACAGGCAACTCAAACAGTGGGAAGAAAATTGATGGAACCCCAAGACCCTCCAGGTTTCTCTCTCTCTTGTAAGCCATTTTCCCTGTTCATCACATCATTATAATATCACAGTGAAATGAATGATGAAACAAAATCATTATCACACAAGGAAATGCATATGTCAATGATACAAGGTACATTCTTATTTATATAAGTAACGTTTGGTTCATACAGTACCTTCTACAGGATTACTGGGTAATTTGCAAGGTGGAGTTTACATTTTAGAGATAGCACTAACATGATACCTATTTCCCTTAATAATGGAAACATTTGCTCTACAAGATAAAATAATTTTGAGTATGCAGTTGGTCACGTAGCTCTTCTGAAAAGTAAGATTTGCAAAATCAAAACATATTTGTGGAATGAAAAAAAGCTGCCAATGTATTCAACTTGCTTTTCACTACATCAGAATTGAAGTCAGTACAGACCACAACACGGTCAGTTAAGATTACTTTTAAAATAAATGTTTGAAATTGGAGGAAGGGATGGTGTACATGGATAGAACAGGGAAACTAGATGTATTTGGGCATGGAATGTCAGGTCTCTGATTTGAACTTCTATTGCCTTTTCACTTCCAGAGTTGTGTACTGAGGGTTTGGCCCGAGGAACTTCCAGTCCATCCTGCCACTGTGTTGGGTGGTTGGCCAAAGCCCATCATATTATTGGAACTATTCAGGGTCATTCCAGCCATTTGCTGATTCATCTGTGAAACACATACACAAGACTGTGGTTAGGTGCAGGTATCAGGACATTCAAATTTTATACTGAAGCCCATTATTTCAGGATAGACAGACAGACAGGATGATAGATACAGATAGAGAGATAGATAGATTGATGATTGGTGCAGATATAAATAGACAGGATAGGTACAGATATAGCTAGCTAGCAGATAGAGAGGCAGACAGATAGATACTGGTATATTTGCTTACAACATTAATTTCTCACAGCTAAAGGTTTTTTTAAAAATGTATTTAAGAAATGCATCCTAAATACAACCTTTTAAAAATGTCTGAGATTTGACAGAAAAACAATAGTGTTCTATACTAGGAAAATATAGGGGTAATGTGCAGATTGCAATTCATGTGCGTATCATGTTTTTCCATTAATACCCATAGGAAATAATCATGGTTGAGTGATCAATGTTGCAATTTCAGTAGCAATGCTGGCATGGAAAGTAATCCTACTCAGGAAACAGTTTCCTGCCCAGTTTATCAAAGCACTGAAGTAACAATCTGGCAGCAAGCAAAATGACTTTTAGTTAAAAGATAAATATAATTATATTCTGCCTTTCCAACACTTACATAATACTTACACATTCCAGATAAAAAGATCAAAACTGGTTACTATGCATTTTAAATGCCTCTTATAAGAATGCCTGAGTTCCAAAGGAAAACCCCATGGCATGCCATAATTTCCACTTCACCGTCAAATGTAATCACGAGAAAAGGGTTTGTTCAAGCCTTAACTAGTTCTAACGTATCATCGCTGGGGTAGCAGTTAAGATTGAAGAGACTGAAGTTATATAGATGCCAAGGTCAAATAAATCGCACCAGTTGCTGGGAGTCGGGTGGTGCAAACATTTAAATTTTTTAAAAAATTATTCAAAATGTAAATTGTTCAAAAAACTATCCACCTTATCAGGAAGTGGGAAAACAGGGGCCGGATCTTGCTGAATTTGAGAGAATGAGAGGAAATACAAAACCAGAGGAGGATTAGAATGGAGTGCAAGGGACCGGTACTTCAAGGCCTCTCTTGCTCTGAAAACCTATTAACATCCTTGGATCACCTCTTGTTTTCCCATCCCTCTAGAGGCCTTTTCCAAAAGTATCCACCAGAAAAGGATGTTTGACTTGAAAACCTTATTAGCTCCAGTCAGCATAGCCCACTTTCAGAATAGATGGACTTGAGAGCAGGGAAGAGGCAGGACATTAGCCACCTACATCTTCAAAGGGTTTGTAGGTCACATTCGGTCCTCCGTTCTCTTAAATTACAACTGTATTAGGTACGAGAAGCTGGCTGTTAGAATCAAGGGGAACAAGCACAATGAATAGACCCGTTCCAGAAATGATCATAGACCATATTAATACCCCTAATTTGTACAGGTGGTCCTGGACTTACGACGGTTCACTTAGTGACCGGCGTTACGACGACACTGGAAAAAAGTGACTTGCGACCATTTTTCACATGACCATGGCAGCATCCCCATGGTCATGTGATTTACATTTAGATGCTTGGCAACCGGTTCATATTTACGTCCGCTGCGATGTCCCGGGGTCATGTCATCAACTTTTGCTAACCTTCTGACAAGCAAAGACAATGGGGAAGCCAGATTCACTTATCCACCGTGTTATTAATTTCATAACTTCAGCGATTCACGTAACAAATGTGGCCAGAAAAGTCCTAACATTTGGGCTCAACTGTGGTTGTAAGTTGAGGGCCGCCTGTATAATGACTACCCTGCACTAGGTAATCTCAATCTCTCAATGGAATTTGGAGAAGGCAAGGTTTGCCGACTGGCTCCTATGTGGACAAGTCTATCAAACCTGCCTCTTCTTTTTTTAGGATTGTTCCCTTCTCATGACTCCCTGTTTTTTTTCCCCTCAAGGAACACAATGTGTTGGCTAGCTGGGACCATGAAATGCGTGCACGATGCCTTTTCAGCATTTTTAATAATCATCCGGTTAGGAATCGTTTTTCTCCTTGGCATTTCGAAAGAGCTGACTCGTCGCGGAAACCCACAAGCAATTAAATCAACTGCTCGTGCAGATCTCTGCAATTTTCTTAAGTGGATTAAACGAAACCATAACAAAGCAAATCAGCAATGATTCAGGAGAATGTGAGTACAGCTATCCAAATCCATGTGGAGTACAATAGTTAATTTAGATGCTTCCAAAATTCTAAATTCTGGATAATTCATGCCTGGATCGAATTAGGTTGGGTTGCCTACTTAGCACACTCTTTTTTTTTCCAGTTTGTTTGCGCATGCGAGAGTGTATCTGTGGCCTGAACTATAGATCTTGGTGAACCTCAGCCAAGGTTGGGATGGTCTCCACGCAAAGAGCCAACAGTACTCACCCGGTACTTACTGATGTTATGCCTCTCCACACAGGCACCTTTCATGCAGAACTTCCCTTCTCCGCAGCTGGTGCCATCAGCCCAAGGGAAGTGACGGGTCTGGCACATGATGTGACCACGAGCCTTGCCGGTGCACCAAAGCTTGGTGCAGTATTGCATATATGGGCAAGGCTTGGAGCCAATGCCGAAGGCCAGCTCACACTGCTGATTGAGGTTGTAGCTGGAACCGGGGAGTTCTTGAGGCAAGGAGATCGGCTTGGTGGGTTCGTCCAAGAGGCAGTCACCTGGAGAAGACAGAGGAACACAATGGGAGGTCATCCCAAGGGAACCGTCCGTAGCAATAGCACTTATACTTATACACCGCTTCGTGGTACATTACAGCACTCTCTGAGCAGTTTACAAATGTTAGCATATTGCCCCCAACAATCTCATTTTACCGACCTTGGAAGGATGAAAGACTGAGTCAACTTTGAGCCGGTCAGGATCAAACTCCTGGCAATGGGCAGAGTCAGCCTGCAATACTGTGTTCTAACCACTGAGCAACTATGTGTTAGGGTTCCGAGTAATAATCCCATATCAAGCAAAATTCCAAGGCAGGCGAAGTCCTCAAGTAATAGTTTTATTGGAAATATCATATTGGCACAGATCTGGTGAAAACTCTAAAAGTTCCCACGGTTTTCACCTAACTAAAAGTGAAAGTTTGTCACTTTCCCCAAACCCTCAGCCACACAGTCCAATCAGCATATACAGTCCAGTTGCTAGATGATCTCAGTCTCCTCCTTCTGAATACCTGCATGAATGTCCTTGGTTCCCAAGGGAAACCATTTTGTTTTGGCTACGACATCCCAGCTATCTCTATTCTACCCTCTCCGTATCCCTCCGCTCCAGTATGTATCAGCACTGAAGCGGGAAAATAAAAAATGGCCTCAGTTCAGCCAACTTCAGAGTTGACACTATGGCTCTGTAGCATCAGGACTATTTCTCTTTCTTTGTTACTGATACTAGTCACAATGGCGACAGAGGTGAAAATGCAGTGATTGGGATTTACATCTTTAAATTGTGAACTGATTGGGATATATAGGTTGGAGGTTGGCACAAAAATCTATATCTATAAAAGAGAAGTGTGGTTGTGTAAGTATGTGTGTATGTGCTCTATAAGCTCCTACACAGAGGAACCAATTTCGGTGAAACTTG